>DWME01007017.1:0-13022 GCA_018244795.1 Parelbella ahira ahira
AAATCCCGGCTCGGGTGCTATTGGATTTTTCTAATTTAGAATTTCCAGTAGTAACTTGGAGTCTGGAATTGTGCCCGGTGTAAGGCAACAGGCTCACCACCTATTCCGTGGGTCTTAAACGTAACTGGTGAAACGTGGTAGTGTACTACACTCCCCTGCCTACCCCTTCGGGGATTACAGGCGTGATGTTACGTTTTTAAAATTTCTGTACCTGTGGGGTTACAGTTGCACGGCAAGCAGATGTCCTGTGTGCCCTGGTAGAAGTTCTCCTTGCACCGCTCGCAGTTCGCGCCGTCCCTGTTCTCCTGGCAGTCGAGACAGTGGCCGCCGTGGCCGGTCCTCTCATACAGCTCCTTGTCGAAGTAGCACTTGTTGGAGAAGCCGTTGCAGTTGCAGGCTGCGGACACATGAAAGGTACTGAGCACGGTTATAATGAGTGTTTCGGTCTACATATTTACATATTGACACTGTTATACGATTAAGGAGCGTAGGTCGCAAGCAAACGTAGAGACTAATAAATGTATAAGAAGCACGGCAGATCTGTAAGGTGAGAGATATTTGGCACTCGGTGCTGTCCACTGCCCACCCTGTAAGGGACTTGGAGTGATGACACAATAATAATAATACTAACTCGCTATTAATATTCAATTATATTAATTATACTACGCCTAATAATAAATACTCGAGCAAAATTAAAATGTTTTAGCTAGTAAAACGAGAACACTGACAGGATGAATTTTCACTTACGTTGTTGTTAAGTGAGATGCAATTCGTTAATCAGCGCGTAACAGTAAAATATGGACATGGCTATGACGACACATAATTAAAGTAGGTATATGCACAGCATTGAACAACAAATCTGACAGCTCACTCCCAGTTTTACTGAAGCTCGTGTAACTATAAATTACTGAATAGAATTAGACCTGAGTTACATTTGGAAACGAATATGATTTGTAAATATTTATTTTTATACTATTATTATATTTGTATAACAAAAAACAATTGAACTTTAAGTAAATCTAGGACGCTGATAATGCTTACTTTACTGTCTGTAATACGGGTGGAATCAAAAATTCGCTGGCAGTAAGATATATAAATGTAATTATGCAATGCTTTCAGCCAATAAGTATGCAAGTTACGCGAGGGCGACTGCTAATAGACTATATTACAATCGGCGAATAAATCAACTGTAGGTATACATATTTTGAACCATGCTCATATAGTTACTAGAGTTCGAAGTTATGACACAAATTGTCAAGCAAGCTTTTTGTGTCGTAGAGTTCGAAGTTAAGACAAATTTATCATAATTTACTTCGTATAACCAAATCATAGTATAATAAAAAGTTACAAAAGAAAAGGTAGAGCCAATATCACACCTAATTTTCATAATTAAACAATTCTACAAAAACACAGCATATTATAAATAGGGATTGTTTCTGATAATAGTGTAAATTCTTAAATTAATTGAACTATTTACTGCTATCATTCAAATACGAGGTGACATTACGCCTTTATTCCCCCGGATGGGTAAGCTTAGAAGAGTAATGTTTCTATAAGTCAGCTGTTATATATCCCAGGGGGTGAGCCTATTACTATATAACCAAGCCATATTCATACTTCCAAAAACTACTAGAAAATTTAAGTTGGATAAAGCTAAGCTTAGTACCCGGGGATCGAACCCAGGATGTCTCGCTCAGCAATCGTACATGTAACCACCAGACTAACGCGGCAATGTACATGCATATGTATACCTGATATATCACAAAACATTAATCAATATTCGTTTTTATTATATTTACTTGCTTGCGCCTATTGCCTCATTGCCCCATTGAACATAGCTTAGCGGTAATAGCTCGCGTAGCTAAATAATTTTGCTGATGACTTGAACTGACCTTTGCACTCGTGGACATTGGTCGGCGACGCTCGTCCCCAGGGGGCGTCGTTGTAGAAATCCAAACACTTCTCGCATTCACGACCTGCCGTGTTATGTTCGCATCTGCAATAATAACATAATTTTTGATATTTTTTTTTGGACTCTGCATTAATTTTTTCTAGCCCTTTATGTCATTTCGCTGTAGGTAATAGACCTCCTCTCAAATGAAAGGATTAAGACCGTACTCTACCACGCTGGCCAAGTGCGGGTTGGCTGACTTCATACGCCTTAAAGGCCTCTTTTTTTGAGAACTCGAACTGGTACGAACTCCTCACGGTCTTTCTCTTCACCGTTATAGCAATGATACATATTTAATCTTACAACGCTCCCGCTACTTATGAAACGTTAATTTATATGTTCAAACCTGCAGTATCTGCTCCTGGTTCCATCCGACAACTCCTGGGTGTCGCACACAGAGGCGTGTCCGTTGCACTTGCAACGGGCGCCCACAGCCACGTCCGCGATGGCGTACCAGTACGACTGGAGCACTTGCACGTCGCCGAAAATCTCGTCACCGAACGTGTTCAAGCGATCCAGTGAGATCCGAAGATCCGTCGCTGTTACCCACTCCTATAGGACAAATACCAGAGCTACGATTATTTCTTTGCCTATAGGTTTTTAAAATATAGTAAAGTCCCTAAGAATAGAGTATAAAATACGAACTATGATTAATTCATTACAACAGTCCGTAAAATTATTTCTTATTTAACATTATTATCACTGTGACCACTTTTTACGTTCCATCGAACTTAGATCTCTTTTCCGAATGAGAAGTGTTAAAATCATAATCTGCCACGTTGGCCAGTTCCATCCTTCAACTAAATCGTATATTCACGAGAACTAACAATTAGCAAATTATTGCAATTACGTCACCTGCAGTTCAGGACTACTGTCAAATGTATAAGCAGAAGGTCTTCCTTCGAGGGTTGAGAAGAGAACGTTTCCCCCTGACAAGGGAGAGATATCGGAATATTCGCTGGTGCACAGTGCTTTCGTTTCTGCGCCGAACTCAGCCGCCCTCTGCTCCAATACTCCATAGGTTTCTCGGCAAGAAGCACTATTCAATAAAAAAGGACGTTTAAAAACTGTATATAAAGCTAAGAGTTTATACATTTAGGTATATAAATATTTATGTATGTGCGTATGTTTAAAGGGAAGTCACCCAAAATCGAAATAGATAAAATATTCTCATTGCGCCAATTAGGTTGTAGAGTTCGAAGTCCTACTAAAAAGATAAGCTATTGAGATGTTACGGATGTTGAACACACACATAGATAAAAATATGCGAAACTTTACTCGTTAACGAATAGACAAAGCATATAATTAATGGTTTAATTCGTAAATGAAAAGTCTAGCAAAAGGATAAGCCGTTTTACAGTTGGCGGAAGAAACAGTAAAATTATCGTTTATTTAAATACATAAGATTTTATTTTGAAAATATGAAATACACGACAGTATCGACGATAAGTACCTGAAGTATTGATAGGGTTCCCAGTCCGAGTCTTCTCCCGTTTTCTTATACAACGCAAAGCTTTGAGGTCTTGGGGAATAGAACACTATTCTGATGTAAGTGATGTCGTACGCCTTGCCTGGTGTTAAGTACGAAATAAAGAATATTAAAATAAAGCCATAAAAATATTCGTAAACAATTCTATAACAATATAACTAAATAACAAATAATACTATGTAACAAATAACAATTACACAAAAAAAACAAATAGCAAAGTTAATAAAATGGGAAGTTTACCTAAATGTAGAGTCAAATTCACTTGGTTTGGGTACTGGATGTTCTCTTTCATAGTCTCCGACTGCCACCAGGTCTGATTGTCTTGTTCGTAGTGCAAGTCTGTCAGGTAATAGCTCGAGAACTGGCCACGTTGACAGAAATCACAAGATCTGTACAAAACAATTTATTATATATATGAAAACATTACTAGTTATGTAAGTACACATTGTATGGTTAGCAAAGTGTTATAGATAATATTTTTTAAGTTAGATCATATCTTATACATTACACCTATGTACATACATGGTAGTCCTACTACTCAAGACATATTTTTTATATAAAAGTGCGGCATTTGAGTCTAGATACTTGGGGCGCATCATATCTGTAATTTTGAATGTAATAAAGTAATTTTTTCGTTTAGTTTTGTAATGGCATAAAACTTGAATTACTAATTTAATTTGAATAGATAACTTAAATTATTTCGTTTAGTTTTGTAATGGCATTGAACTTCAATTACTAAAACAATCAACATTATATACATACATTGTGTTCTTAAAATCCCCGTATGATTATAGGTTTCAAATGAAAATCGAATAAGCATAAACGAAAAAAAATTCTTAGCCTTGCAAATGTCTCTACGATCAATTGAATCAAAGTCTGATAATAAAATTACTTCACATTGAAAACTTTTAGTAAGGATAAAGTTACTTAATAAGAAATGAATATGTCCGACACACAGCCTTTCGTTATATTAATAAACCTTAATATAAATGCTGTCCTTCTAGATACAAGGCCAAAATATACACATAAATCGCTACTTATAAACAAATTAATAGAAAGAGGTACGAGCGATTACAAAGTTTCATATAGGTAAATTTAAATTTCAATAGTTTTAACAAATACATTTGATTGTCATTAAAATATTAACTAAATAATTCGTATTACTCGTTTGTAACATACTACGGACAGTGCTAACTATTTTAACTCATTGAAGACCTTGAGTCACTATTTGATGGAACTAAATACGGTGTAAAGATACTGCGAAGACCAATGAAATCATTCGCTGGTTAGAATTGAACTACATATTTAAAGACTGATTTTTAACAATAATCCAAGCAAATTCTACGCATGTGCTTCCCAAATAAATCTAATAAAATTCTTTTAATGGTGACTCATCTAAACTTAAATATTTTGAGGTATTCACTCCGATAACGATACAACAATTGAAAAACAAACGATATAAGTTAAAAACGATGTGATGATTTCCGAAGTTGGCAGTGATAATCATTTTGCCCATACCTGGTGGAGGTGCCGGCCGACGTTTGTATGCAGTACATCTTCTCACCACTGTCGCCGCAAGTGTTAGTGGCTTCCATCAGCACCATGAAAGCGGCGTTTTCGAACTCCGGGATACATCTCTAAAAATGAAAGAGATTCATAATATGTAGACAATACTACGTCCTACTTGAGTAACAGCGAATTATGTATTTACTATTAAGCAATTTATTAAACATCACGCCTGTGATGCCCGAAGAGGTAGGCAGAGGGGTGTAGTAGATACACTCCCACGTTTCACAAGTTACGTTTACGTCCCATGGAATAGGTGGTGAGCCTATTGTCATACACCCGGCATAAATCCAGACTCCGAGTCACTACTAGAAATTCTAAATTGAAATAATCCTATAGTACCCAACCCGGCATATTAACCGAAGACCTCCCGATCGGCAGTCGCGCTTGCAACCACTAGACCAACTAGACAGTCATATATTTCGTGTTAGCTCAATAAAAAAAGTACTCAATAAATAGGTTAAATTAATTTCAACAAGTAAATGGTTATTCAATAAATCAATTAATTTTATTTAATTCAACAATAACAACATGTTATTGGTATTGCTTTTGTATAGTAGGGTAGACTGGGTACGGTTGCGACAATTTTCAGTTGATTGCTTACAGTTTTGTCAGTATGCCATTAAGTTCAACGAAATATGTATTTTAATACGATATGTACAATCGTCTACGTATAAAAAGTAAAACTATATCCCCAAATAGAATTGTTAGCAACAAGCAAAGTAAATACTGATATTTAACTATTAACGTGTAACTTACATCAAAAAAAAATATTCACTCACATACATTCACTATACTCTATCTGGATACTTGTAGCAACAATTATCAAAAGAAGCCAAATAAAAATACCTGATTTTGATTGTTGAAAATCAATGTGGGTTTTTTCTAGCTCTTACAACCTGCGACGGTATGCAATACCCTGACACAAATTCAGACGAGTAATCGGCTCATCTTTCCCTTTGCACACTCCCTGCTGTCCTATACTTTCGCTAATATAACGTCTGTCACTACCGTACCCTTGCACAACCGTACCCAGTCTCCCCTACGCAAATAAACCATTTCCATGCAAATATTTATTTTGATTTTAATGAAGATTGGAGAATATTATTCACAATACGGAAAACAGTTTGTAGATACTCCCGTCCCAGATGGTGGTTTTGCCGCCAAAATAGTTTGGCTATATATAGCGAGTGCGCGGAGGACATTCACATCAGCCGACATAAGGCACCTTTTAGTCGTGTTATAATTCTTACGTCAGTACCTACCACCATAAAACAGAGCCATGAATCCGGTAATAGCCGCACTACTCACAAGCGATAATATTTTTCTGTAAGCTTCCAAGTTAACATTTCTAAAACGTTTATGCCTTTTACGGATAGAACTTACTTTTCTAGTGAAAATCACACACATATTTTTATAAAACAGTAATCGCTTAATGTATTGTTAAGGAATTATATTTTCTGTTTTGAAAAATAAGTCGAACCAAATTTACTAGTTTTATAAATAGATAAGACGACTATGGCAAAAGTTGTAGAAATTGGTCAAAGTATTTCTTTATCAAATGTGTAGGCATAGTGTTAAATGTAGATAGATACTTAATATTCTTCACCAGCGTAGACAATATTGTTTAAGACAATCATATTACACAAGATACATAAAATCTTGATATCTGTTGTCGACGATTACATGAAATCTTGCAGGAATTGACCTGCAGAAGGTAGTCCTGCTCTCGGTTTTATGAGTTTAAACTATTTTAAGCACCGAATTAAAAAAATATTAATAAACGTACTTTTAACTTTTTAAATTCTTCTCTGTTGATAAACTTGAAATACGTCACACATTTTTATGGTTTGTAAAATAGAATAAGTATATTAATATTGCCAAGTCTGTTATTGTTATTATTTTCCAATTGATTATAATTAAAAAATTATTTGGCAACATTAATTCCCCGACAAAAACCAGCATTGGGTACTCGACTTTCTATAACTTTCGTTGAGCTTAGTTACAATTAAGTAATAATTATACAGCAAACCTAAATTAAAATTTAATTAACATTTTAATATACTTAGATGTTTTACGCAATTTATTAAAACTACGAAAATACATTTTTAACCAGAAAATTCTTTAGCATATTTCATTTGCATTTTAAGAGATGTCGAAATCGATATCATAATGACACCGAAAATAATTTTACTAGAAATAAGTAATTTATGCATTGTAATATTGTAAAAGTTAACAAGTTGAAGTAAACTGTATTGTAATACAATATCTGTGGGTACAGCGGATGTGCACGATAAGCCCGTTCCGTTGGCCCCTGATAACAAAACATTAGGCTCTGAGAGTAAACGAACTCATTAATGTATCAATGGACTTACAACACTGACACACACTTCGATAACCTCACGACAATCTGCCAAAATCAAACCTAGCAACCGACGTATCATAACTAGGACTATCATTTTAATATAACACAATAGAATCAAAATGTATTAACCTGCTCACTATAACTTTTCATTAACAGTTATATTAATTTCAAAGCCTATTATCGTATATTAATAACGTACCAAAACTACTATTACTATTTAAAAATAAACATATTAGAGTGTTGTATAAAATAACAATGCTCTTTACTAGAAAATAAAAAAATATTTTATTAGTCAATAAGCGTTTTGAAAATCAATTTCGAAGCGGCAAAGATTACTTGTAAAATATACGTTTCAAGCATCATAACATACCACAGACAAAATACATTACATGTCAAAATTAACACTAACAAAAAACGTTTTAAAAGCTCGGTTTAAAATTTACTCACCTGTGGCACTCCGTCGCTGTTATAACAAGCCTGTTTCTGGGATCCGATTCTCGGTGTCTGGTAATAATCCTGGGCCGAACAAATTGCCATAAACGTTAGAAAGTGTGTGTATATGAAAGGTCGCGCCATTTTGTTGGAGCGCGTGGAGCCCGCGTCGACGCGCCTGCTGGTCGACCGAGCACTGACGCTTGGCTCGTTTCACAACACTGAACCAAAGATCATTGTAGTAGGCAGAAACAATACCGGTTTGCCGCATTGAGGCCGCACAATTTTGACCTGCAATATGCGTAAGGGAAACCATAAATGCTAACTTTAACAACTACGTAGAATAAGAGATGTACAAGTATAATTTTTCCAAAGGAATAATATGTATTCGAAGTAGGTATTTACATACGTACATCTTTTTTAAACTATATTAATATAGGGTTAAGCTCAACGTTACATTACAACTGTTAACCTAATATATATGTACTTAATCAATATATTTTTCGTCCTACATTACTTTTCTTGAATTGACGAGACTATTAATTTTAATGTTTCAAGTACATACATAATAAAAGTTACACGTACTTTGGGGTTCAAATAGAATGTATAGTGTTTATTAAATGCAAATAATGTTAAAGAAGGAGCTACAAAATTCACTTGTATGTATAATAATTTTATTTAAATTAATTTAATTAAGTATGGATTACGTCTGAGCTTATTATAATCTTTGATGCACTGGCGAAACATACATATTTCTAAGCGCGGTATACCGGCCTTAAGGCGACCGTTTTTTGTGGAGGACCTGAAAAGGTTCGAGCTTTTGTTTTCTGTCAAAATGCCACCATGTGCGGTCAGCATTAATGATAAATGTTAGTTAATTCATTTGCCTCTATCTCTCAAATTATCATCGTAAACTCGTCTAAAATAAATGTAACGATTCATAGCTTTATCTTTTATTTTTCGTGAAATTATGAATGAGTTTATCAAATATAGTTTTAGAATTACTTGTAACGGTAGGGAGGATTTTTTTAGCCCCATTTTTACTTCAGGGTACGATTGGGAAATATAGAATAAATCTTTTAAAATTACAAGTATCTCTACTACAAATATCGGACACTATTTAATACATAATAGTCATTAACATTAGACATAAACAAACGGTTTTCTATACTATTTTGTACTGGTTAATATTATACTATTGTTCAAGAATTTCTACGCATATGATCTATGACATTACTCAATGAAGTCGAACATATTGCGGGTGCCATAGTAAATCTGAAATGGCTATGCAATTAATCATTGCTGATCCACGACTGACACAGACACAGTGCATGAAGCACTTTAATGCGTCGGGTCTTTTCACTCCTAGCCCCATTTCACTCGCACAAAGGCTTCAGATTTACTAAGCCGCGTCCCTTTGTGCTCACTGAACTGGCCGAGGAAGCGATGACACAGACGATTTTCTAAAACTAGATACACTCGCACGTATTGAAATCCTACTCTGGCATCCATGATGCGTCATGAAAAGTACCGTCAATAAACTGTATAATAACCCTCTAGGCCTACAGTATTATATTAATACTGTAATATTATTCTTCTTGAACAAATACCGCTACCGTTTTAACGATAACAAAAAAGCAAGAGTAAAATAAATTCTTTAATACATGCATAGAGTCAGATTTTGGTGACAACGTGTTCATTCATACTTTCGCTACATTTATCTTATTACAGAGAAATTATTAATTATTGGATATAGAATGAAATTTAATACTTAACGTTCTATGATACATCATACTATAACTACATATAAACGAAACAGATACGTTACCAACATTTATAAACAAAATTTATGACGAATTCGTGTAGTAGGATTAGAACGTACTTATATATATGTATTTATTCGTAAATAATAATTCTTTACAACGCTTGCTTCGCGCAGAATGTATAGCAAAACGATGTGAAAAAGTGCAGCATATGGCGGGCATCTGGAAACATCGTAATCAACCAACTTAGACGTTCTTAGCCAATGTCAAAAGAATTCTAAACGTTCTGATGACAGCATCTGGTTTGCGTGTCAAAATGTGATGCTAAACAATGTCATTATTGTCTTTATTTCTACGTACATAATAAAGCAAATTAATATTTAAGAATGTAACATTTTTTTGGAATGCCCTATTTGGATTTTAATAACAGCCAAACTAATAGGCAAACTAATTTTACTAATTAAGGAATAATCGATCTATGAATTATGGTAAAGTAAATTTTGTACACGGCATTGCTAAAGTTTATTTTGATATCCGAAGTCTGAAGACCAAAATAGCAGATATTTATTTTATAATTATGTCAAATAAAATTACGAGATTTGGCAACGAACGAATGAATGAGTAACGATAAGGAACTCAAGAAAATAGTAGATACTTATGTAAAGTCTGATCTGCGGGCTTTAGTTTTGACTGGGGCAGCGAGTACCTAACATATTATTGGAGATAGGGGAATCTTCGGCACCCTCATCCAGCAACAATCCATTGTATATTTATTTTATCTTTCTATCATCTGCGCGTTCTTTCTACGTAGGTATATGTCAAAATAATTGAACAAAAATATATACGAATAATAAAGGAAATTACGGCATATCATTAAGTTAAATCTTAACTTTAAGCCTAACCATACTATTTCACACCCTTAAAAACTAACGTTCTAGTCTAGCATTTACATTAGGTTTCTTTGCTTACAGGCTTCATTTTGAACAAGAGAATTTCAATTTAGATCATTTAAATTTACTTGGAATTTGAATAAGATATACGACTGACGTCTGTTTCATTCAGTATCATAATTGTGTTGAATATAGTACATACGACATACGTACATATGTTCGATGCTTTATCAACATCAAACAATTCCCAATTTACGGCGCCGTCGCACGACAACCAATAGAACGAAATGTTCTTTATTCTTGATTAAAAGGTCAATAGAACAGGTTATGGTGATAAATACAATATTTTTAGTTTTAGGGCACGATTTCAGTTATCTAAATGTAAATAACTTACAGCCACACACACACACACACGTGTCTAATAGATAGTACTGACGTCAAACATGATCATTCATGTTATTATCTACCTTATTAAATCAAATTAAAACTCATTTTTTTTTAAATCTTAAACACATAATTCTTCTAATTATTATTCACAATTATTCACGCATATAAGTTATTTAAAGAAATTTGCGTAGTTTTTTACAGACGGCAAAAGCTCTAAGAACCCTGAGTCCTGAACTAAATTTTTTAAGTTTACAGCGACCGTCCCGGCGAAGACATTGACTCGTGAAGCGTTATCAAGAAATGTTGATTAAGTAATATGAGTCGTGCTAAGATAAAATGAAGCCTAATTCTATACGTTTTATGATTAATCTATCTTGAAGACATCCGAAACGCTCACGAAGGGTCAAAGAACCGCTGATATTATCCAAGAGATGGGTCACACGTTTATTATGTAGCGATAAAGCTGGAATTCAATGATTTCGGTGTTCGTTTGTTTTTTGACTAAATCAAAAGCGATTAAATTCTATAAAAAAAAATTTTTTTATTGACAAGTGAAATAATGATGTAATGTAAAGATATTCCCTATCGCCATACATATACTACATATATACATATGGTTATATTAATCTAAAGTTTGCACCGCTTAAGTTAATAAGGTGTATGTTTACCCTCTGCAAGTTCAAAACTCTACTACGTCATCATCATCATCGTCATCGTCAGCCCCTTGATGTCCACTGCTGGACGTAGGCCTCCCCTAATCGGCGTCACTCCATCCGATCCTGGGCCTTCCGAATTCAGCAGCTTTCCGCTATCTTCTTCAGGTCGCCAGACCACTACTTATAAAACATATTATATTCACATAGAGATTATACCCGTTTCTTTGTTAGCATCGTTTTAAAATTCTGTCGTCTGTTAAATGGAGTATTCTTTATATTTCTTCATTGACACGATATACTGCCCTCTGTCGCTTTAATAGAAACTGTTTCAACCATATCAATCACATAAGTATCGCGAAACTCCACCCTCCGGTAAATTTTATTAATATTCCAGGGGTTGTGAACAGATGGCTCTGTTTTCAAAGCAATATAAAAAAAAAAATTTTGGGGCACATTGTTAGTCTTGGGGCTTTTGATATTATATATTTATTCTATAAAGAAAATAAATTTAACGTAACTTTACGCCTGTAATCCCCGAAGAGGTAGGCAGAGGAGTGTAGGACACTCCCACGTTTCACCAGTTAAGTTTAAGTCCCATCGTATAGGTGGTGAGCCTATTGCCTTACACCGAACACAGATGCAGACTCCGAGTCACTACTATAAATTGTAAATTAAAAAATTCCCATACCACCTCACCCGGGATTTGAACCCAGGACCTCACGATCGGCAGTCCCGCTTGCAACCACTCGACCAACGAGGCAGTCATATAAAATTACATCAAATTCCTTAAAAATTCTACGCATGTGCAGAAAACAGCAGAGTATGAAAATTTTGTCAGCTATCTGTATGTCAGGTTGGCCGAGTGGTTCAAGGTTCAACGTGGGTTCGAATCCCACACCTGACATTTGTCGTATTGTTTAATATTCTGTTTTGCTATTTTTTTTGCCTCTTTTTTAGTATCTAATTTTTACTTCTATAGTTAGTCTTCTATACTATTAGTTTTTAAATACTGCAAGATAAAAAACGGGAAGGTTCCCGATTAGTAAACCATTATATTATAGTACATATGAAGGTTCACGATTGTTATTTAATTCTCGCGTTGTGCATTGTGTTTAGTTAACGATGGATTCAAAGAACGTGTTATAAAATTGCAAAACTTGCTATTTAATGGTAATATAAATTACTTACAATTGGTTGAATAACATTACTTGGGTTCTTTTTATCAATTACTAATGTTATTAAGAGCAAAGACTTTTTGTTGGTTTATTTGTTTAAATTAGTTTCTTCGCAACAAAAACGCTCCGAAACTACATGATTAATTTAGAAAACAACGCGAGTTTTTATATGTGAGTTATGTACTCAATTTTTTTTATAAAAGGTAACAATTCTTTATAACGGAAATCCCCGAAGGGATAGGCAGAAGCACTATGCTCGGCATCTCTTTGACTATGCTCGGCGTCTCTTTGAAGGATCGCATCAGAAATGAGGCGATCCGACAGAGAACCAAAGTGATCGACATAGCC
>DWME01007018.1:0-13022 GCA_018244795.1 Parelbella ahira ahira
GCTGTATCTTGCGCGCAGCAATCTCCGGCCGGCGGGACGACGCGAAGAACGCAGTCGTTCGCGAACAACGTCCCATTCCCACTCCTGGAGGTTACCCGCAAGAGACAAATGGTTAACAGATGGTTTTCCGTAATAGTAATTCTATTACACTACTTACCTAATTTAATATAATAAATCAGACAAAGCCTTACTTGTTTGTCCACGCTAATTTCTGAAAGTACCAGTCTGATTTAAAAATTTCTTTTTGTATATTGTAGTCAGATTCATGAGAAATTTTATCTGCTATCTAGAATTATAATACAAATATTCGATAGCCATAAACATTCATATTTGGGATGTAAGTCGGAAGAAAAAGTGCTATCGAAATCCTTTACCTATGTACATAATACGTATATGCGTGCGCTGCAGTAATGATTAGTACCTATGTACTACAAGTAATGTTAATATGTAACTTTAATATACTACAACAATATTCGTCCCTAGTAAAACTAGAAAAAAATCTTTTAAATTAAAGGCGGTAAAACCGAACGGCACAGCTAGTACAAGATATCGCGTATGTAATAAACAGATCAGCATTTCTTTTTTACTTTATAGGAAATATGTACACGTAACCTAGAAGGCTGCACGAAAAATTCTATTTATTCAAGCAAAAGAATAACAAAAAAATTCCCTGTAATTAAAACCGTTGAAATAAGAGACGGAACATTCTCAAGTTCAAATTATTCGTGTCTATTGGACGGCAACATTATGTATCACCTTTCACTTCGTTTTCAAAATAAAATGTTACAATGAAATAAAGAATCTTATTTTAATTTTCAAACTTTTCGATTAATTTACAACGGCTCTACATTGAGACGAGACAGATAGATACGTTAAACACGTAAATGAATTTGCGTCCGATTTCCGAACAATGTAATGGTAACAATCAAGCAGACGTCTATTGAGTGGAATCGTCGACGCCGGCGCGACAGATCAAGCACACGGCCACGTGCGTGGCGCGGCTGGCGGCCAGTGTGGCGCCAAATGATGAAAAGATACGCTCATATTGCACGACAAGAAAATAGGAAACGAATTTTTGTTTTTTTTTTTCTAAATGAACCAACGTGTATGTATTAAAAAAAATGATAAATGTACACACAGCCTGCAAGGAGAGACGTTTAGAATTATTGTGTAACTGATGAATAAACTGTATGTGAGTTAGATAATGTTAAATAATGTAAGTATATATTCTTAAACGTTAGTTATAAGTATATCAAAACTCTTGTAGGTTTTAAGATTTTAAACACATTGCTGTCATCAAGAGACGGTAAAACTGCATAACTTCGCTTGTCATATGTTATCAGGCCGTGAACCGATATTTATTATAAATATTTAAAGGGAGCCAAGCAGACTGGCAACAGACAATTGTACTGAGAAACTATAAGTACCATTGTCACATGGCGCGCCGCTGTGCACGAAACTTTTCTAGTCGAACGATGCCTTCATTCTATATGAAAACTCGTAACATTGGATGTCTAAAACCATATAACTTGACATCTGTTTATTTATTTACACAACTTTCAATTAACTTCTTTATAAGTGGCATAAAGTTAATCAGTTCGAATACTATAATCTATTATACAACACTTAATGGGCTTACAAATAATAATAAATCAAAAAGGGCGGGATAAAGAATTGTAAAACGCGGGGAACGACACGTACATGGAGTTTACAATTCAATTGTTATAAATACGAATATTATTTGTTGACTGATTGTATTATGCATAATGTTTAAGCAATAGCTATTATCAATGAGTGATGTAAGCAGCATTAGGTATTTCGACGATCACTATCAATTGCCAGTGTTAAAAGGTTGAAAATCCCCTACCAATACCTAACATGCTTGAATATTTTAAACCAACGCGTATGCATGAACCACGTCAGTAACGTGGAAAGATACAATAAACAATTATATCTGGGACAAAAGCAAGCAAATGTGAATAGCACATACGCCTCGACACATAAATACACAAATAGGTATCAGACATGCGAGACGCATTAATTAGTTTGGTTCATAAGGCGGAAACGGTTTGATTGTGGTTTAATAAATCGCTTATACATAATTATAAGGTCTGACGAATCGCTCTCAATTTAACGTATTACAAGGCAGCATATTACGCATTCGTAACAGCCAATACAGACATATTGAAAGTAGTATATTAGTAATTGGAACTAATCTATGAACATCTGCCGAACGTTAAATATTGTGAGAACGATATCAGACATACGTGCCTGCTAACAAACCTAAATTCTGAAAACGTGGCCGTGGAAAATCATAACTGTTCTCCATTTAACTTATTCTATATAGTATGATGAAATATTTTTTATACTAACTAATATTAGTAATATTTAATCTTAAAACGCACTTCTATCAAAGTTGTCCTGTGTTCCAACAATGGAATGAATCAAAAAATGTGTAAACTCTTGTAGGTACATTGTTGTTTAAGTTCGGTAATTTGAATTAGTACCAATAAGGAAAAACGCACTCCATTAATTAAACGTTCCTCTGTTTAACATCCTTTTATATATTTTAGAATTCAACACCAAACCAGCATTTTTTAATGTCATTGGGAACAACTCCAGGTCAAGGCAGACGAATCAAATCTTCCTATCTTCAAAGTAATAAATAAATAGTGCACCATAATATTATCCGATTTAAACATTTTTATTCGATAATAATACTAGATGCCACTGGAAACTCACAGGGAAAGAAAGAAACGCTCTTATATGAATGGTAGCGAGATAAAATCACAGAACGACGGCTATCACCGATACCTGATCACAGATATCGATTTCCGTACGCAGCTGCGCCACTAAACGCGTTCACTTTAGTGCATTGCGCAAATCATAATAAATGGATGTGTACTGCATAAATTAAATTGTCACGCAATTAACACATGCATTTCATTCGTATAATGAGTCCGACCAGACTATCGAAACATCGAGATATTACCTGAAATGCGAGGAAGCGGTTTGCCTAAGTCTACGATTAGACTATTCGGATATTAAGTTTAATAAACATTAGTCATACCGAATATGAGTAATAATTGACTTCGCCGAAGTGTTGTCCGCAGATTCGTTCCACTTGTGCAGGGCGTCTAAAATTCTTACTAATACGTTAGTACTCGTATCTAGATACGGAACCATGTATCCGTCTATCTCAATTTATCGAAGTTTTTAGTTAGACGCTGTCAGCATGATTGATAGGTAATAAAATATTCCTAAGCACCAACATTAAATATATTTGACTCTGATACAAGGAAGTAATATAAAACATTTTGTATTTCAGTAATGCAGTGTGTAATATAATCGATTTGGAATTGATACGGATATTAACATATCAACTGACCGTTTACCGACCGATTTAATTTAGCAAATAAATATTAAAATTCTGTAGTAAGTAATTAAAATACATTATTTATTTCTTATTACTGTAAAAACTTAACAGATGCCACGAAAGGCAGACTTACTGCCTATTAAAAGTTACACATTACATGATTTAGGTAATACATATTTACATAATACATATTATAGCAATAATATTCAATATTTCAATATGGAGAAAACCAAAAATTCATCGAATGGCTGTAAGGGCACTAACCACATACAAAAGAAGCTATTAAGCAAATGACATGAAAAATGTGGGTGTAATGCGATTTTTCTCTTTAAAAGATAAAGAAAGGAAAAATTTATAGTATCAATTAAATTGAACGTATGACAGAACAGATATACATTGCGAATATCGAGGAATGCAGGTGGCCAGAGAAACTAAGACTGTCCTATCTCGACCAAGTAGATGAGATACTGGCTGATAGGGAAGTCAAAGGTGTCGGAAACCGGCATGCGTGTATGAAGAGAATGATGAATCTAAACGAAGCACGACAGGTCTGTGGCATATTTTTCGCACATTGTTCGCTCCCTTGCCCGTAAGGTAATATGATCTGATGTTTATATTATATATTTAACTACGTAACTAATAGAACGGGTCAATTTGGGTTATCAGTTATGCATTATGCGATTCTGTGCATATGTATAACTGGGTGACTGCACTGTGGCAAACATTGTCTATACTTATACACATAAGTGTAACATTATCACGACAGAATATTACCCGGATACTGGAAGCTAATTTTATAATATTATTATTTTGTATTTTAAATGACACTGATGAACTCTCGCCGATAACATGCATTGTTAGTGCTGTGATAAAAAGTTATACCTATACTCTTTATGCACTTCATTTTATTATATCAACACGCCATGCTCCTTACGGACAGTAACGGAAGTTTAACGTGTACGGAGACAGCGATTATTGTAGACGAATCACGTAAAATCTGTAAGGATGGAGATATTCAGTACTCTGCCAAGCCCATAAAAGATCAGATGTGACAATTTAATAGAAATATGTACTTCCGATTTGTACTTTAGTAAACGTTAAGTCGTAAAAAAGAATAATTTTACAGACTTTTTCGTCTAAATTAGTAATAAACAATGTGTTATCGTTTCAGTATTGTATTTGTTAAGATTAGAAGCTAAGAGTCCGTGTTCTAAATACAGTGTTAGCATAGGGTACCTGGTCTTTTGTGGTTATTTTGTATATGTATGTTTCAAAGTTCCGGAGTTCGTATTACAACCATTTCCCGCACCGTACCATTGACAATGTGTGCAGTGGTTAGCGAACCTACTGTTGCGCCGGGGGTCGTGGGTTCGATTCCCACCCAGAATTTATTTTTGTGTGTTCGGTATCCGGATGTAAAAATATCAATAGATATAAGTACATAATTATGTATTTATATACGTAGTTTAATAGCCGTCTGGTTACCATAACGCAAACTCTCCTGATGCTTACTTTGGGATCAGATGGCGGAGTGCCGATATGCCCAAGATTTTATTATGATTAGCGATTTTATGAAATATACGTATATCAACCAATAATCAAAACGATGATCAATAGATAATCAAAATGATGATCAATAGGTAATCAAAATGATAATGATCAAAGTATTTTAATGGAAAATACCCACACGCCTAACAGTATCGGATATATTTGATTATAACGTAACATCACGCCTGTAACCCCGAAGGGGTAGGCAGAGGGACTTATTACACCCCCACGTTTCACCAGTTACGTTTAAGTTCCATGGACCAAGTGGTGAGCCTATTGCCATAAATCGGGCACAGATCCAGACTCCGACTCACTACTAGAAATTCTAAATTAGAATAATCCAATAGTACCCGACCCGGGATTTGAACCCAGGATCTGCCGATCGGCAGTATCGCTTGCAACCACTGGACCAACGAGGCAGTCATATTTGGTTATACATATAATAAATAAACAATCAACATGCACACAAGGTTACAACAACAAGCCGTAATCACTGAAATTAAAATCTCTGCAACGTTACTAAAATAGGTTTAAAAAATTACTTCGTGCTCTATTTTAAAACTTAACTTCATAATAATCCTCACACTTATCAGAAGTAACAACAAGCGCAATCTCCCTCAAATCGCACAAGCCAAGAATTGTTGTCTTAACAGCGCTAATGGCTTATTTATGCTGAGTATTTAACTAAAGTCGGCAGTTAACTAACTTCGGCAAATTCTGTTGGTGTTCCAACGGCGGTTCAGTTGAAGTATCGTTTATATAAAGAAGATTGCGACCTCGGCAGACCTCGGCTTGTCGAAAACACTGTCGACTGTCGGCAGTGTGACAGGCCACGGCACGGAAACGAAGTGAACTGTAGTAAACGCACCATTACATTCGAGGTCGTCACCATTAACCGTTATACGAAAAATTTGTGAAAAAAAGGAATATTACTTGTTCATAATAATCGGCGTCGTGGACTTCGTTTTCAAGTTAGTAATCACATGTATTAATGCCTACATTAATGTGTTCGGCGCGTAAGAAAATTCGACTTGTCGACCCTATGCCTTATGAGCACTAAGGCTTTATAAGTAATAACTTACACTTGCATGAAATAGACTCATTGATATACAAATGCAAAAATATGTTCCACTGGTATTTAGTTAATATCTTTAGCATGCTGATAAATAGTAATTTATTATTGTTATTGAATTAATGATATTATTCCAGCAGATTATGGAATCAACAGCTATATAATTTTATATTGATTTTTTCTTTTATAACAATAGTGAATAACACATAAAAGTACAGAACCTTATGCTATATTAAATTTGTTGTAAGAACAAATTTTAACTACATTAAATTAAACTAATTTATGATTTATACATAATTTACTATAAATCATTTTTAATAAACAAAACATAAAATTTCTCTTAAAACATATTTTTTCTCAAACAAGAAATAGATATGGTAGAAGTTAGTCCTTTAAAATATAGCTAAGCTTGAAAGGGTAGTTGATATACTAAATTAAGACTAGGTGTTTATGGTTAAGGACAGTATAATAAGTCAGTATAGACAGTATAATACTAAACTAAAAACAAGTTGCTTCTTGTTTAAGTGTTTGGCAAAGAATATGTAGAAGTGTTACAATGAAAAAGTAAATGTGAATCATTTAATTATTGTTCACTTATCAAAGAAAAAAAAATTATTTCCTTTTAATATAATTGTCCTTCAACCATCAAGTTATATGTGAAATTGTATAGAGTTAAGTTGATAAGCAGTGTCCAACAAGCATGAAAATGAAATGACAATATTTGTTTAAAGAACAGTGCAAACACTTGTATCTGGTGTTCAATGTTCCTCAATTACTACCCGATGAATAAGTTGCAAGGCCCATAGTCTAAACACAATAATGTCAGTTATTTTTACTGCAAGCACCCAAATTGCGAATAAAAATATTATTCAGTTATAAAAGTTATTTCAACATCGAAAATCTATACAGGCATATTATGTTATATGCTACAAGAAAATAATGAATTGACTCAAATTTAATGTAATTAGTTAACACCTATTAAATACCGCACATATTAAAATACATTTTTATAATTATTATGATTGCTTATATATTTAAAATTGATGTGATAATACATTAATTAATAAATATGCAAAAAATTATATCACTTACAAGCTCTGCTTTCTGAATTTGGGACCTGCTCATCTTGTAGTTGCTTTTGGAGAACTGAGTATATAACACTGTAGGAATTGATGACTCCAAATAATAATCCATTAGTCAAGAATGATCCAACCAATATAGAGTATGCTCGGAAGCCTCCATCGGGAGGCTCTGCGGGTACAGATTCGCCGTGTGATGCGAGGCCGTTTTGCGAATTTTTTAATACATGTACTTTATTAGCTCTTAGCAAGTCGCTGTTTTCTTTTGCTTCCGGATCCATTTCTCTGACCTGTATTTCTATTTACATAGAGTGTTGTTTATATTTTTCACTTTTATTTCTAATGTCCGTGATGAATATACTCTGAAAAAAGTTAATGATCTAAAATTAATATCAAACGACACCCTATCCAATTCACTACGATTAAATAAAGAACTTTTAATTCAACAATGTCCCGATTTAAT
Organism: Parelbella ahira ahira; assembly: GCA_018244795.1. NCBI lineage: Eukaryota > Metazoa > Arthropoda > Insecta > Lepidoptera > Hesperiidae > Parelbella > Parelbella ahira. The sequence continues at coordinate 7,539 of DWME01007018.1, forward strand.
ATAAAAAGCGCGTATTTATAATCAATATCGTACATCGGTGTCGGTCTACTTGCTGGTGCACAATACGACATTACGACATATCGCTGCCTAACACCTACAATACTCCAATAGCATTTCAAGTCTAACGAAATGCGAAGCCATGTGATTGTGACGGAATTAATATTGACAATTGACTTTGTTGTCACTGTCACATCTGACACCTAATACTTTGTAATTGCCTCATGCACTCTACAGATAGAGCGACTATAGTCACCAAATTGAACTAGTGAATATAAAATAGTCGATAGTCAGCACTCAATAATTGGATATTACTGCACAATATGCTCATTTCTTTTCAGATAAACAATAGAATATCATCTACCCTATTTAAAAAAATGTGAGCTTTAACTATATATATTTTATGATGTAGTTATCTATACTAATAAATAGAATTGGAGTGTCTGTTTGTAATATTAAAATAACCGCTTTTTACTAAATGCATATGTATGTAAATATGCATTTACCGTGTACAGGCATAATATGCATATACACGGTACATACCATAAAACCATTTTTTAATTTGTATGTCTGTCTGTCTGTTTGTTCCGGCTAATTTCTGGAATGGCTTGACCGATTTTGACGGGACTTTCACTGGCAGATAGCTGATGTAATAAGGAGTAACTTGGCTACTTACATTTTAGAATTATAAAATAAAGTAATGTTGCAATGTTCAAGTAGGTACTGTCCAGTATCGCGCGTAGCCCACGCGCATGCCACCACTGCGCAGGAACTGAACAATAACTTTTTTATTAAATTCCACGCGAACGCAGTCGCGGGCACAGCTAGTATATAAATATAATAAAATAATTATTCGTTTCTAAAATTATCAGTTAGGGCGAAAACGCTTTTTGAGTCTTCATTGGCAGCTATTCTTATATAAGCCTGTTAGCATGACCCGTTGGGAATATCGCCCAATTTCTAGATCTAATAGCCAGTACAATGCTGTTCCGTTTAGTTTGCAACTAGTGGTTTTTACCTCAAAATCGTTAAGTAAATTATTAGTCCTACTGTTAAATTTGAAGCGACATAGAAAATTTCAGTCACTGCATCAAGATATATTTGTGATAAATACAGAAAACAAGAATTGAAATCAAAACCTCACGAGATACAGCATCTTGAATTCAAAGTGACATTAAATATTGAACAGGAATTAACATAACATGACGCCTGTAATCTCGGAAGGGTAGACAGTTTAGAACACTGTCATGTTTCACTAATTACGTTTACATCCCATAACAGAATAGGTGGTGAATCTATTGTCATACATCTGAAGTTGATCCAGACTCTGATCCAATACTTGAACAGGAATTAAATTAAAGAATACAGGATTCAATTTCATGGTACAGGAATTTAACATAGACATTTTTATTTCAATAGTATTATGATAAAGATAAACTGTGGTAAACCCATAATTACAATATTATAATTTTACTTTTAGCAATTTACATTGTCCATGTCTCTTATTATTTTACTTATATTTCTTGATCTCCTGGACCATGTTTATCATTTTGGGAATTTCTTCTTTCAGCTTTGTTTCCATTTGAATCTTTTCATCTCCTGAAGCTGTCAAATATTTTGCAACTGATTCTGTGGACATAAGTAATAAATATGTTACTTAAATATAATGAGGGTCCAATGTTTTAAAACTTATAAGGCCCATAAAATATTGTCAAAATAGAAAAGATACAGAAAAAATAATAATCATTAAAAATAAATAGTATTAACAATTCTTATTTTACCATGATACTGTTGAAGACTTAAAAAGTCCTCATCTTTGAGATTACTTTTCAAATAGCTAATGATGGTTGGCACTAGCCTCCCTGATGCATGAAGCATATTTTGATGAAGGATGGTAAATATTGCCAACACCACCAGGTGTAGCACAAGAGCAGGATCATCACAGCTTTCCAACTCACTTATTAATTTTTCTCTGTGGTTTAGTATTAACAATCTGGGAAAAAATTATAATTTCCTAATCATAAAATTGTTTTATAACATTTAAGACAATACAATATTGAAGAAATACTAGATTTCATCTACCATAGTAATGGTAGTTCATCAAATTTATTTTCAATTGTACTAAAAAACATGTAACATCATGCCTGTAATCCCCGTAGAGGTAGGCAGAGGAGAGTAGTACACTCCCACATTTCACCAGTTATGTTTACCTATGGAATAGGTGGTGAGCCTATTGCCATACACTGGGAACAAAACCAGACTTTGGGTCACTACTAGAAATTCTAAAATTAGAAAAATCAAATAGTGACCGACCCGGGTTTGAACCCAGGACCTCTGGCAGGACGATCGGCAGTCACATTTCCAAATAACCAACCAACGAGGCAGTCTATTGCAGGCAATTGTATTATTGGTTTGTAGCTAAAAACCTTAACAATAATAATATGCGGCTGTGATTATTTTTTCTTAGTTTTAAACAGTACTGACAGATATGTTAAAGTTATATATAATATTATAACATATACATAATAAAAGTTGTAGTCAATCATAAAATGAAGTACTTGAATCACATGAATGTAAGCTTACTTGTCTTTCTTTTTATCAGCTTTCTTCAAAATCATACCACATTCAGACAAACAAACATCTACAGCTTGGTAAAAGAAATCCATATTTTGTTCAGCCAGGGTAGCATTCAGTGCACGTAGAGGTTTCATGTACTCTTCAGGAAGATCATTTAAAATTTTGTGTCTCTGTTCAACAGATAGAACATCAACTTGTACAGATATATTACATTGACTTGCTGCATATTTGCAAAATTCACCAAGAACATCTCCACCGATTGTCTTTAAAAGGTACTTGATAAAATTTGTTTGTAGGTCGCTAGGAAATGATTTCAATCCTTTTTCATAAAGCTTCATATCATTAACCAAAACATTAATATGATCTTGAGCTGAAGAATGAGTCTGTTTTCTGTTCTGACTTGCATCCTGCAATAACTTGTCTGAAATATCTTTAGCTATAGTTAGAGCGGTTTGGTTCAGTGTTCTGTAAGAGAAGAATTATGTTTAGTTTCAAGTATTCCAACACACTTAATTATTGTCATTATAGTTTAAAATTTTTTTGGCATTTCATAAATTAACAATAACATGTAAGTGTAACATACCCTTGAAGGTACTCAGCAATTTGATTTTGTAAATCTTCAAGACCCTCATTTTCCAAAGTATCCTTAATGACATTCTCAACATCTTCAACAGTGATGATTTCTAAGTGTGAATCTAGTTTTTTGGGTGCATTGGCTCCTTCATCTGAATCGGAATCATTAGCAACTTGCTTGGTCTTCAAGTGTTTCTTTACTGCTTTGGTCTTAGTTTCACGACCCTGGGTACCTCCACCACCTTTTCCAGAAGCTGCTTTTCTTCTACGTTCTTCGCGCCTCTCTGCTTTATGATCAACATGGGTATGTGTAGATTCACTTCTGGAAAGTTGCCTTTCAACACAGAACTGCTGGTACTTGCCAGACTTCACAATTGTTTCTGCTTTTTTCTTCACAAGTGGCACACAGGACTGTTTCAACTCTTCAATGTATAGATTGCTAAAAACTGATTAAAAATTTACATTTTAAAGTCAGAATTTAAATTCTTACAAATATGAACTGATTTAAACTCTGAAATAAAACAAATTAATAAAATACATTTTAAAAAATTAGTTTTTGTATATTTTTTTGGCATAATAGTGTACTGATAAAAATTAAAATAATTACCTGTATTGTCAAATAGAATGATGGATTTTGAATTGCTTTTTAAAAGTGCATCAAGCATGTTTTGAATATCAACATCAGACAAGACAGAAGGTAATGAATTTACAACATCCAAATAGCTCTTAGACGCTATACACTCCTCTAGGGCTGTCTCCAGCTGCTGTTTAATTTGAGAGCCAATGACACAACTACTAAGGAAAGTTAAGTCTTCATTCGGCAAAACCTTCTTAACATAACCCTTTGGGTCAGACAGACCTAACCTGCCCAAAGCATCATACTCAAGATAGTTGTTTTGCTTATAGAAATTCATAACCCATTCATTTTGAGACTTTGTATAACAAGATGGCACATAAAGAGAGCCAGACTGACGCCCTGTGAGGACACCTGGTGCATTCAGTTGATCAAACAGAGACATAAACAATCTTTCTGCTAAATTACAGTGACTAAGTATCACACTAATAGGTGTAGGTTTCAGCAGCCCCATCAGTGCACCTCGGATCTTTGCCTTTGTTCTCGTAATATATTCCTCTGTGTAAAAAGTCCTTGGTTCAGATGGGTCTTGCTTTCCAATAATGATTTTGTTCAGATATTTCTCTAATACACTGTGTTGCAACAGTTCAGCTGGCAAATCATATTGCAAGGTCAATTCTCCTACTGAAATTTGTCCTTGAAGTTGAAGTTTCTCATTTATTTCTTGAGCAATTTTCTCTAGGTAGTAATGAGCGATCAAATATCCAGAAACCAATTGTACGTCTTTGGCCTTCACTATTTCGGAAATGTGTGCATTAATTTGGTTAAAGTCAACATTAAGCTCTTTCGCCAGATCGACAGTGTTCACCCGTCCACCTCTAACGTACAACTCATCCTTAATTTCTCTCACAAGCTGTTGCGGTGTCAAATATTCCTTGCCGTCAGTGGTAAAAATTACATCAATGAGTTTCAGTTCAATAAGCTTAGTGACGATTTCAATACAATTTCTTTCAGACAGCCTGAAAACAAAATTTATAAACAAAATAACCAATAAAATAATAATCTTCAAATTGTGTAAAATCATGTACATAAAGATACAAACCTTTGAGCGGTAGAGCTAAGTTGTGCCTTCTGAAAATCTGCAGCCAGCCTTTTTATTTCGTCCCAATCAGTCGAAGGGGCCATTTTTATTGAGTGTGAAAAACTTATATTAATGTATGAAACTAATTCACAAGAATGAAAATTGTCTCATTAAATCTCCATATACGTATCAATTCTTACATAGGTTCACACGCAATACTTTTACCTTCACTTCAAACTGCCTACGTACGCCACAGACTGAAACACGAATTGATCATACAGTTTAGTTATTTATAAATAATTGTAGGTGACTGGGTGCTTTTTTACTAAAATTAATAAAGTACTTTTTGGTCTTGTGAGTGGTTAACTTAAGCATAATATCTCTCGTACAATAATTACATAAAATAAATATGAGAAAACAATATGCGTACGTGTAGTAATGGCATATGTCACGGATATGACAATGACACGGAAAAAGTATCGATACTTTGTTTCGACACCAATATTTTTGTACTCCATACTTGGTGTTCGATATTTTTACTCATCGAGTACTTTTAGTCAAGTATCGTAACGAGTTTATTGTGATTTTACAAAAACGAACCAATACAGCAAGAAATTCTTTATTACAATCTTTAAGGATAAAATTAAATAAACTATTACTCACATGCACAGGTTTCACTACT
>DWME01007019.1:0-13021 GCA_018244795.1 Parelbella ahira ahira
GCTAGATTGACCGTTAAATAGAAATAGCTTTGTCCGGCGACCGTTAGCGAGAAAATTTCGAGATGTTTCTGTACCCGCAAAAGTTACTTTGACTTAGAAGCTTCTCCTTGTCATTTATATTGGTCGAGGAAGTCTTGATCACAACGCCCTAACTAAATATAAAGTGTGTGTGACGTCATCAGGTAAAGTTTGTCACCAACACAAAATATTACTATGAGTTTTAAAAAAATGCCCACATACATGCATTTTTGTATTTTTATTTTTTAAATTGGGTATGTGAACAAACGAAGAAACTTTAATATAAAATGATCTGTAAGAAGACAGTGTTACTAATGTAGACTACGATGTAGACTAGAAACTAAGCTTATTATGTTACAGGCTATTCTAGGTGTTATCTGGTGAAGACTTGTTGACAGCGGATAGTGCTTAGGAATATAAATGTGTACGTACCTACACAAGATGACGCTTTAAATATCAATATATTTAGTTGAGTTTAAGCATGACGGCGTACATGTCACTCATTATTATGCTCATATCGGCTTTAAACAGGTTATTTCTAGTTGATATTAATATATGATAACATCAACGCTGAAGCGTGAAGGTTATTTGCATAATGCATATAACGGCAGACGTTAATGTTTTTGTTGATACGATATGACACTATACTTTGTAAAACTCAATATTCTTGCGTCACAATTAGTGACTTATGTCTCTTTTCTTTAGATTACTTTTCAAGACGATTTTACTTTCAATATTCTTCGAGCTTTACTTCCGCGATGGACTCATTACATCAATTTTCATCTGAGCACTAGAATTTTTGGTTCTAACAGATTCCATTCTTGGTCCCTATGTTTTACGGGTGGACTATAAGGTTTATTGCTCATGTTATATGACTTTATAAGGTTCTAGTGGGATCTATATATGGTAAAGGGCGATCAGTCAGTGACATTTTAGCATCATGCGTGAGCGTTTCAGCACAACGCGGTAACGTGGAGCTTTAGGGTATTAGTCGATGTAATTATCATTTAACCTTTCCATGCTCCGTCGAGGTCTCGTTTACTCTTAATAAAATGGCAGTACAATTATCACATGAACTGTTTAATTATAAAGAAAGTTAGCTTCATGGTTTAGAATTTAGCCATTTACTCCAGCGGTCTCGATACAAATCCCGGTCCGCACCACATTTTTTACAAAATTGGATTGTAATGATTACACTTTAACAATTAATTTAATTACACATATCTATATCTCTTTCTTCGTACGAGTATATGCATGCCGGTTTCGGTGTATTCTAATATCTCTATCAACCAGTATCTGACCGCTACTCGAGATAGACGACGACGAGTCTTGGTTTTCCCACAGCATCTACATTCATGGTGTATCTGTTTTACCATTCTTTTATTTGCTTTTATATCTGCACGTCCGAACCATCGGAGCATGCCTTTTCTTATTTTTATACCAATACTTTTTTTTATGCCACCCATTATTCTTATAATCTTCCAGGTATCAATAAAAATATTTCAATAGTTTGTTACGGTATCTACTCGTACATATGGTAACATCGTAATATTACGCCTGTAATCCCCGGAGGGGTAGGCAGAGGAGTGTAGAACACCCCCACGTTTCATCAGTTACGTTTAAGTCCATGGAATAGGTGGTGAGCCTATTGCCATATATCGGGCAGAGATCCAGACTCCGAGTCACTACTATATAGTATCTATTCTAAATTAGAAAAATTCAATAGTATCTACCCGACCCGGGATTTAAACTAAGGACCTCCCGATCGGCAGTCACGTTTGCAACCACTCGACCAACGAGGCAGTCATCTACACAGGTAGCCAGTTTTGGTTATTTCAATAAAATATGATTCACATTTAATGACAACACTCGCTTCTTATCTGCGTTTTAACGATGATAAGCCACTAGGTAACACTATGCATGTATGCACATTGTACATTTATTTAACATATTCAGGTACCACAGTTACTGTTTTTCCTTATGTTTTTAAACAGCCGTAGAACATTTTCTTAAAAGAATTAAACTTCGCAAATTATTACAATAATTGGTTAGCAAACAATCTTCATTCCTTTTAAATTCTGTGTAAATGGAAAAGTGATTGGTTCAGAAATGTGTATTGCTGAAGTTTCTGCCGTCGCGATTCATTTTGTTGTATTTGAGCTTAGACTTAAGAGCTGTGTTATTGATATTTTGTTGAAGAGTCCGTGGCCTTGACGCGCCGGCGTTACTCAAATGGTTTTTCAAATCAAGTCGCTCAGGGTGCTGTTGTTAGGACTTGTGATCGTCCGTGACGCACTGATAGTAAGTCATTGTGAGCTTTGAAAACGGCTTATAAACCTCCGATTTTAGTTTGTCCAATATCTCGTATATCAAAACTAATGGATACCATGATTTCTAACTAATTTCATTTGCGCAACATGTAGTGAATGGTTCAACCCATTTTGTTTGATGAATACGCTAGTCAAGTATATATGAATCTGAGTTTTGGTCATAGTAAATGTGTTATATAATATGTGATCATAGGTTTTAATATCGTAATATAGATCATAGGATTTAATTATCGTAAGCGTGTATAAGTCTTGAAATAAAATACGATAGCTTACAGTACGTTTTCATGGCAGTACAAAAAAGTTGTATATTAACATATCTTATTGAATAGACTGCGACTAACGTCATATTCATACTGTCCTATTCGAGGTCACCTGTTATCACCTAGTCCGTTGCTGAGTGCTCATTTGCAACTCTCGGCACTCAAACAAATTTTAGAGAACAGAAAAATGAAAGTTATAAGATTTATTAAGAAAAAACAAAAAACAATTTTTTAACGACAATAAAAATATTACTCGGTGTAAAAAACTATTGAATCAAATCAAATAAAAACATGGGTGAATAGTACTGTGAACTTTTCTTCGAGACGAGTGCATAAAATATTGGTAGAAAGGAAATTTTTAACGTGTAAAACACTGCTTTCAGCTTCACATTACCGTAGAGGGAGATTGTAAGTAGCTACGTACCCACTCAGCATCGCTTTGAACAAGTTTCCGCGTACTTACTCAAAGCGCTGGTGAAGAAATAATTTCTCCCGGAACTCTGTAGCAGTTTCGTTTTATATGAGCTTCATATTACTCGGAGGCAATATTGAACAACTACTTTGTTGTGTCCTAGTATTAAGTTCGTTTGAAGTTATTTATTATTAGCAATGATTGTCGCACCTTTTCTTTTCTTTTTGTAAGCGTATATTAGTAGTTTTATTATTGGTGTTTTTCTTTAATTTTGATAATAATTGAATAGTTATAGAGGTCTGTATAAATTTTATTCTAAAATTCGATAATCAGCTCTTATTTTTGTAACTTTCCATATACTATGTTTTATGTATAAATTACGTTAATTAATATTATTGAGGAAAAACAATGAGGAATAACACATACAAAGTACTTCTGATTTGACCAAAAGATTATGTCATTAGCTGTTAATGCTACTTTTTAAAAGATAAATTAATCTTTTGAAGAGGAAACGGCTGAATAATTAATAGTCGTTGAAACGTGTCTATGAAAACATATCCACAGAATTACATTTTATTAAAAGGTTTATATGTATATTTATGTTTAACACCACTTACCCTAATCGTAGCGCAGAAGTGGGTTATGAAAACTCGATCCCAATCAACAGATTAGATTAGAGAATCGATATATGCATATTCATTCAATTAGCATGTTTATTTAACTGTATTGAACATGTATCAATGTTAATATTTATTTGTGTATATATCCCTTCGCACCGTGCATTCTAAAACGATCGAAAAGTTGAAAGATATGTATGCTTGAGGATAGTATTCGTTCAAACGCACGGATTGGAACATACTTGGAATATTCCGAGTTGTTATGAAATTCCGGGATAGCATTAGTTTAGTGCAATATTCAGTTGAATTCCATACAATTCTGTTTGGTTAAATACCCCACCGGATGCGCTTTACATGTGTTACGTATGTATATTTTCTGTAGTACCTAATATTATTGACCGCTATAATTTATTCCACCAAATTAAGTGTATGTAGTGGAATAACCGGATTTATTTGGATGCAGAAGAATGACAGGTCAATAAATATTGGCACTCGGTGTTCTTTGCCTACCCCGTAAGGGACTTGGCCTGATAATGTTTTTAAAAAAAAAAATTATTATCGCAATCTTTGTGTTAGAAATTTAGATGTTATAATTATATTTTAAAGACCTCATGTGTCACTATTTCAATTTTGTAAGGCAACACGCCCGTGAAACACAATAAGTGAGCCAAACGAATGACATGTCCACGCACTTTAATCTAATTGTGTAGTGTCAATCGATTGGATCGATCGTTTTCGATTAGGTGTTGGCAGTAATAGGTCGCTTACGGGTGACACTCCTTCAATACATACAATATATTGCCGTTATTAGTTTGTCTATTATAATATTGTCACGCCAGGTCCCTTACGAAACAGGCAGAGAGCACCGAATCATGTTGGTGTATTGTGAATTTCACTTATCCGATAGACATGTTTTAATGGTCGATTTTATTTATAATTATGCTCGGTTTTTTAGTTCAGATAATAATTACGTTTTGCATACATATGTATGTACATACATATGTATTTATATATACATATGTAACGCTACAGTAACTTGTAGTAAATAGATAAAGCCTTTTACATATTTTGTAATTTTCACAGTTATAATAATATTGAAAAGTCATAAGGATTCGTACCTACGCATTGCTTTCAAATGATAAATAAATATAGCGAAAGTCAAAGAAACTCAAAGGTGGTCTTTGAGAGGAAATTGTATGAAACACTTTAATATCGAACGACGAGCGCAAACAGCGACTACTTTGCAATATATCGTTATGAAATAAAATTTACCCGGTATATTATATAGAGTAGTCCATACGCGGGCTCGTGTATAGTCTTTCTTGCATGAAGACGGCTTCCTTTTTGTACGGTGTGCATTTACTGGAACTTTAGAATTGGTTACCGTAATGCAATTTAATTTCAGCGCTTTCATTTTTTGTTTACGGGTATACTTTACTGTTTGTTTTCATATTGTTTTTATTGTTTCATATTGATGTGTAACATTGTTACGTAACATGTACGCCTTTGCTCTTCCCACTTTCAATGTTTCTATTTTCATCTACACCCTAAAGGTTATGTCGTGGGCGGTTATATCTCTGGTAGTTTCAGTTGTGGCGTTTGATTTTAATCTATCTGTATACTATTTTTATTGATGTGTAGTTTTATCTGTGCGTAATAAATAATAATATTATTATTTGTGTAAAACGGATTTAGTTGATCGATTAGCGCTGCTTTTATCTCTGTACGTTAGAGTATTTGCTTTAAAATATGAAGTTAGTTTTGTTACAAATGCGTTCTTACGTACCCTATAGAGCATGGAATTCCTCGCGTGACAATGGGTTTCTCTACTATTATTTTCACTTAATCCGTCCTACATGGCTCTATTGGCTTAAAGGCATTATGGTCTTCTTTAAGAGATTAAACTCCCAATTGTAGTGTTTGAGAGAAAGCTTTGCAGCCAGATCCCTTGGTGGGACCCCTTTTACACCACGGAACAGATGACGAGTATCCACAGATGACTTAGACGTCCACCGTTTCTTAAGATATTTCTAGTTCTTATCATAAAATGAATATGCCAATGCATGAAGCGTTTGAATATAACATTCTTCGTCTGACACAGCTATGAAATATAAATCCGGCAATGGATATTCGGACATCAATAAGCAAGAATCATCCGTTCAGCAATGTTTTGAGTACCTACCACTCAAAATACCGTTGTCCCATCAAAAGGTGCCAGAATATGTATCAAAGGGACTATGCAAATGTTAGTGCAAATAAGTGCTACGAAATTTATGCGCATATCTTAAAATTGAAATCAATTGCCCGTACTCGTTGGAGGTCAGTACTGTTAGTTGTTATTCAGAAACGTGTATGTAAATCGAAGCACTCGATGAAATGTATATAACTTGGTCGAATATATAGACAGTAGGTAAAAACTATTAGAATTAGAAAGTTTAAAAATCGCCGGAGCAGCAGCAGTTAAAGGACCGCAGTATCTAGCAGTTGGCTACAAAAGTTTGACCGCTCTGGATGCTCAGAAATTATGTGAACGTTTCTGTTACTGATGGTTGTAGGAAATTATCTCCTAATTGTTACAAATTGACTGCCTCGTTGGTCGAGTGGGAGGTTCTGGGTTCAAATCACGGGTCGGGTACTATTTTTCTAATTTAGATTTTCTAGTAATGACTCGGAATCAGGATTTCTGCCCGGTGTATGGCAATAGGCTTACCACCTATTTCATGGGACGTAAAACGTAACTGGTGAACCTAGGGGTGTATTACACTCCTCTGCCTACCCCCTTGGGGATTACAGGCGTGATGTTACGTTGTTACAAAACTTGCAAATATAAATTAAATGCAGTTAAAATTATAAAATAATAATAAATAGCTTCTACTACTAGGCATTACTTTCTCTCGTAAATGCGGGAGGACTGCGACATACTCTGCCACGTTGCGCCACTACAGATTGGCGGAGAAACGGTTAGTTCTAATTGCGTCTGTGGAATGTTTTTGAGCCAACTGTAAGGTCTCTGACAATGTTTAAATACTATTAATTAATAATAATCAGCAAAACAGACGGTTAATACCAATATTTCAGCTTCAAAAATTTGCCACAAGCGATCAGGCGTCCATCTAGTGGCGTTAAAGACAGATTACTAAACCAACTTAATAAAAGTAAGTAACTCGTGTAATTGTCTAAAGCTTCTACATCGACGAGCACTTGGATAAATCGCCTTGAGTTATGAGTGGGAGAGATATGAATAACAAAAATAGGAATACGATACACGTTCATGAAACCACGAGAAGTTTTTGAAACATTGTCTCGAGAGCGATACGAGGTTACTTATTATACGAAAGTAGCTGAATTTTTTATACGTTTTTCTTTAACTTTTACGTTTACCATATTAAAATATTTTACATAATTTTATTACACAATTTTCAATTATCGTCAATTTCGTTTTATTGGATTGTTTTTTATTCCTACAGTATAAAAATCTAAATAGTCATTGGGTATTCTGTAATGAATGTGTTGTATAAACCTTTTTATGCGACATTCACTAGGAATGTGTATCTTGAACCCGTTATATGAATCATTTTTCAGAATATAACTTATTTAAACGAAACTACGCCCTTTTTAAAGTGTGTCAGTTTTCCTTTGGTTGTGTAAATCATATTCAACTTATTAAATCATAAGCAACAACGCTATATACGAGTATGTACGCTTAAATATTTAAAAGCGTTTGAGTCGTTCTTCCAAAATGAAACGGCACAACTTTCTAAGCTGGCACTATCTAAAACATGACCTTAAGAGTCTATTCCTCGCTCGTTCGTTGAAACATTTAGAAAAAGTTGTTATCTTGTGTTTCTTTTAAAGTAAAACCGTGGTCGAAGGTACACGTGGAACTATCTGTGGATGGCGCTAATGACGCAGGGCGGCACGCAAGGCCCGATTAGATCGCCCTTTTCTTGCGCCGCGCAATTTCCGCCGAAGCCCGATACCCGCTAGAGCTGGGCATAATGGTTCAATAAAACCGCATTTAGTTTCTTACCTACCAAAACAATAGTGACCTAAAGTGAAATATATTTGTAGGAATAGATCAAAGCTTGAATGGCGGTGTTCAGTTCGTTAGAAATAGGTACGACTTAAAATTAATTATTACAAAATGCTAATGATTTACTTGTAATATGAAGTGGAGCGTGTAACAAAATGAAAAACAATTAAATAACGTAATTAAGAAGGTTTTTTTCCACAATTTTAATGTAAGGTAATGTAAATGCTACAATCTAATATCAAATTAATATAATGTTTAGAATATTACGATTATGCCAGAATATAATGGATTATTTGAATACAATATTAAAGATTTTTTGAATTTTATTGTTAAATTTATTCTACGCCTGCCAGTAGTTAGCTGCCCGAAGAATCAAAATGGACTGTAGTTGTCAAGTTCTGTGACATAGTTTGTCTGTTACATCGCTGAAACTACTTCTGAACTAGATTAGATTGTCTGAGAACTACACAACACTAATACCTGCTGTTCGTTGTTACGAAAATAGCCAAAGCAATAAGTCAGGGACTTCATTTTTATTGCCTCTACAACACTTTCAATGTATAGACAGACAGGTAAATGAATAGATCCCTAATGGTATTTACCATGGTGATAGTCGTACTGGCATCTATTCTACAATTCGGTAGATTTTTTCTTTCTTCATTACATAATTACGATATTGTATAGTAGCAGTGTTACTGCATGATAATTTTAGATGAAAATGGAAAGAATAAAACTTTATAATGTATTTCCACATATTGTTTAGGTAAGTTTACGTGGATAAATTCTACATTTTATAGGTTAGTCGGTAGAATAGGAGTACTAGCATAAAAATAGGGGAATTGTGAAGTAAATTATAACATGTTTTAAAATAAAAAAAAACAATGCCTTAAAATAGTGAATGGCAGTGCTGTCCATGGTTTATTACATTTTTGTTTATTTTTTGGTATTTAACAAATAATAAATATAACGTTCTTAAAATAATGATCTTATGCAATTAAAATAAATACGTAAAATTAAAAGTAGTTCTGAGATTTCATTGATTAGTTTTTCTGTACTTTAACAAAGAATAAAGTCTTTCAACAGAATATTACCATACTCAGTGCTGTAAGATATCCGCTTAACCCATCTATGCTTCCGTCGCCCTATTTACTTTGCATACACAGAGAGGCACGAGGCTTGATCAATATGGCATGTTCATTCATCGATTTGCATCTAAACTTTACTGGTAGAATATCAATGATAGTGGTAGTTGTAACATAAAGGAAAGAATAATTTTTAATTAATGTTTAAGTACCCTGTTAAAGAATACTGTTGAAATATACTGTTGAAATATACTGTTGAAGTATACTGTTGAAGTATACTGTTGAAGTATACTGTTGAAGTATACTGTTGAAGTATACTGTTGAAGTATAATGTTGAAGTCAGCGAAGGAAAGTGTTGTAACTACTATTGAAGTGAATGATTGTATTTGTAATAATAGTACCAACAGTATGCTCTATTAGCCTCACTCTAGAATTCCCTGTGTTGTAAGAGTCATTAAATAATCAAAGATATGTACGCATACACCGAGATCTAAACAATTTGTCTATCTAAATTCGATTAGATTGTATTTAAATAAGATTAGATAAATATATAGGTCATTGCTCTTGTTTAACCTTTTCTGAATAATCTCATAAATAACGTAGAAATATAATTTTACTTTTATTTATCGTATTTTCATCGTCATTACAATTCACGTAAAATAAGTGCAGAATAATTCGGTTCTGTGATGTTTTTTGACCCATTTTGATTTACAATCTGGTTATTGAAACGTTTTAATTTTCGAGCAACATGTTTTTGGGAAAATGTGAAAATAAGCGCATTTTCCAAAAATCTTTGTTCCATTCGAATCATTTCGGATTTTGGTATCTATATTGATTGGGAATTTAATACGGAACTGTTCGCAGTGCCACCATACAAAATGCCTTTGTACTTCCCCTATTTGGTTTCACTTCATTCTGTTACACTATTATGTATTCGTTCTCGTATATTGCAATATTTATTAATATTCCTTTATAAACTGAAAACAGTGTTCCTGGATTATATCCGTATAGAAATTCTGTGTATTATGCTGCTATCAACTTCAATTAAATTCCATGATAACTATCTCGTGAAATACTGCTCTATCATATCGTTTATTCGGTATCTATTTATCGGTTGGATTGTATGTTTTAAATGATATAATATTTAATTAATCTGTTACAAGGCTATCAATTTTATTTATTCATATATGCAGATAGATTTTAATATAGAATTAATTAAAAAAGGTTTTAATATATTGGGTAACTTAGAATAGTTAAAACGTAACTTAGATATATAGTAATTAAAAAAAAACAGGTAACAATATTTATAAAAAAGTTCATCTAAAATGTCCCTGTGAGGCATGGTTGCCAAAACACTGGCAGCATTGTCTCGCTGAATTATAAGGCTAAGCCTTTGTGCGAAGTAACTGCCAGCCCTTTTGGTCCCCAGAGACGAGAACAAGCTTGGTCGATATTTTTGAGATAAATTTTCTAGTGTCAGAAGACCATGGTCCCATAGTCTACATTGCCAGCGCCGTAAATAGGTAATTCTTCGTCAAACTTACGACGCTCGAGACTTTGGGTGTCTTCGGCAGCGGCTCCAGCGTACATAGCAGTATTGCTGACGTGCGACAGAGTCAACGTTATAAGATATAGTTTTATGAGGAAATTATGAATTCGTTTTGCTGAACTTTATAGTTGCTACAATTTGAATAGCAGACGGATTATAATTAAAATATTAATTTTTCACTACAGAAACTTTCACAAAGGTAGCGTCTTTTTATATACGATTAAATGTTGTCTTGCTTACCGCACGTAGGCTTTTCAACGATAACCCGGCTAGTTTCGGACTTCTGAGAGTTCCGAAATTAATCTCGCCGAGGTACTAAACGTAACTACTTCATGAGCTCCCACCGATCGAAGCGAGGTCGCCGCGGCGACAAAAAAAATGTACGAGTACATACATATACATACATATATGTATATACGACCATGTGTAATAGAAATGCATGTTTATATTACCTACAATCAAAAGCAAGGAAGGTAATATCGACCATAGCTTCTTTACGGAACTCATTCTTTCTCTTCATTCTTAATTCTTTATTTCAATTGACGATAAAATAATAATGTTAAACATGACATGTTTAGACGTCTTAAGTCTTTGCGTACAGAGTTAAAATTGGTTCTCTTTTGCTGTACCTACCTGATAATTGCGCATATACAAGTTTGTTGAAAAACCGCTTGTAGTTTAAGCATATACAGATTTACTGTTGAAGTGTACATTTGGTGTAATTGATCTGAGACTTTAGCCCAAGACAAATGTATGTGTGATGAGCTGTGCCGCATATGTACATATTTAAACACAGTTTAGCAGCCGTCCGGTTACTATAGGCTCTGCATACCTTGGGATTAGATAGCCGTGTGTGAAATCCCAAAAACATATTTATTTAATATATTAGTTCACCTTACATTTCAGTTGCCCATTTTAATAGGATTAAATAATGTTTAATTATTATTAAAACAAAAATTACAGAGACATTCTCGAATTACACGTGTATTTTCTTCATTGCTTTTATTCCTTCAATAAAACGAATACAAGCGCTTGAATTCAAACGTTCCATTCATACATATTGTATGTTTATTTATTACGCATTCTATACACCCTCAACGGGGGTGAAACAGAATTTATCAGAAGCACAAATCAATTACGGTGCGTATTTCCTGCCAATAAGCCATTTTCGGTCACAATTTCCCTTTTCTTCGGCGTTGAGAGGTAAGAACTCACACTAATCAACGTTACCCACACATTTACAGAACTTCCAGTATGGATAAACTTTCTTTGAGTTTGATTCGTTGATTGCCACAGGACACCTATGTACGTGGTCTAATGTAAGGTGCGGTTTCTCTCAGCAAAATTGAAACTGTTTTAGTATCTGTACCTAGAGATAAAATTAGTTAGAATACACATCCTTTGTTAGGCGATTTAAAGCTACTTTCGATAACGTTTAACGTGAGCAGCTTATATAGTTTAAGTACTGGAATATTATAATAATTGTCAATAATATAATAACTGGAATCAGCTGCTTATTATGAACTGTAATATGAGTTATACGTTTATAATGTTACAACTAAAAAAAATAACTGTCATGATCTAGGTTTTTGGATTGAATTTAAATCTTGTATTGCTGCAAGTCATTAGACTTTTGTGCATAGATATTTTATACAGGTATTACTTTTGTACATTCAGTGCACAATTTTATTATTGCTTACCTTACGATACGCCATGTACGTAGCACGCTGCACTGAATATGAAAAGAGGTACTTTTAACAGTCGGTGAAGTTCATGATATGAACTCTCCAATTACGCGTCTTCAAAGTTAATTCAGTTCCAAGAAGCATTGAAACGCCGAGTTTCTAGAGGAAGAGAAAGCACCGAAACGCCCGTGTCTTTGAGTTTTCGTAATATTATCCTGACTCACTACTCTTTCTAAAGAAATTTCATTAAAACCTTCCACAGTGAACGCTAGAATATTGGAGGAAAAATGCCATACTGCATTCTATGCTTTACTGGCCGTCGAAATATAGTTCTGAAAAACGTGTTTCAAATGAATATTATAGTTTACCCGTAACTACTGGGTAGTGTAGGAGTTCGTTGATGGCACTCATCCTGTCTCATATCCACGTATTAATGGTGGGAAACTTTTACAAAAGCGCTCTTGCGGTCAAACTTTTGGGAGCATTGTATAAGGAGAATGCGTGTTCCAGCCAGAACTAAACGATCGGTTGGGTTTTGTGTTCAAAGCCCTTTTTATCCGAAAACCACTACACATAATAGATATTAATTTAGTTCGCATATTATCGTTGCAGATATGTTTTTCTGTTTGAACTAAATCAAATGCGTCAAATGTCTACGAAAAGACTGCCGCTACGAACCTTATATAATGTTTATTTGCCAGTATTAATATAAACCATTTTTCATGCAGTTGTAGGTTAAATTCTAATGAACTTGAAAAACTTTCATGTTCATATAAAAGCTTTCTTCATGTTAAAACCTTACATTAACAAATTAAATTAATTCTACGATATCTATTGAAAGGATCACAACTTTTATATTAAACATCTATTAATTCCGTTGATATAAACATATACAAACAAACATACATGTACACAGGATACCATTTTTGAAAAACATTTTATTAACATTTTAAAACAGTGCAATTTAACTTTAGGTAGCTGTCTGACCTTTAATATTACCTTCTGTAATTTAAACACTTGGTTAACACATACTCG
>DWME01007020.1:0-13020 GCA_018244795.1 Parelbella ahira ahira
ATTTGACGAGACATCAGTTCGGTGCGTTCCCACAACATCTGTATTCAGAAATCCTCACATGCTTTAATATCTCAAATTTTTTAACACATCATCACGCCTTTATTATATTATTTGTAGGAAGGAAGAGGCGAACTCTTTTACCATGGTATCATCACGCTCGCATCATCAGGTCCTTTACGGGCAAGCAGAGAGAACAAAGTCCCAAATATCTCTATCCCTACAATCTATCCCTATCCTTTTATACAATATAAGTAAAATTTATGAAATGCAAAAAACGACAATAATAAATACACTAATTAATAACATACATATATTCACGCCGAATCCTTACGGAGTAGGCAGTAATATTATTAAACAATAAAAATCATAAGCCTAGAATAATAATATCGGACGCGAAAATCAATAATGAAATTACATGGCAGAATTGGCTGGAGCGACATCCGGTCTGAGAGTACGCCGATTTCCGGTTTCAGTGAGAGATCCGGTGTCCGCGCACTACCAGACACCAGTGTCATTGACTGTATAATACATTTAAGTGGCGAGCGTCTAAGTAACACGGCGTCTTGCTTGCTATAACAGTAACGATATTATGTGCACATGGAATGTCATTATGACAATTGGATTACATTCAACCATCGAGGTACATTTCATAAATTAACTCTTTTTTCCATCCTTTTATCTTTAGACATTGGAGACGTGAAGACTCTAAATGAGGTCAAGCCACAGTGTTCCACGTTGCCCAAATACGACTTGGCATAATTCACACGTATCACAGAACATTTAGATCTCGTAACGCGTGGTTTTGTAAAGATGTTTTCTTTAGATTTACAGCAAGTTATGTCTAATTCTAAAAGCCTGATTTATGGAATAAGCCGTGGGCCGGATATTGAACCCATAACTTCCGGAGTGCGTGACTGAATACGTACCACTAGGCTATCAGTGCTTGCCGCCTGTTATTGCCGGCTGCCAACCACGAGCTGAGTGATTGTTCAAAAGTTTTCAGAACATAATGCTGATAATAAAGCGTAATGATAATGGCGACCAGTGAATTTAAAAGCTCGTTTGATTAAGCACCTTTGTGTAAAATGATTTTAACCAGATGTTTGAAATGAATATAGACTACTTTTTCAAGTTTCCGTAATTAAATGGAAAAGGATTTTTAGTATTGTTGTTACTGTTTTTGATAATGATACGTTTTACGCTTTACATTTATTATAGAGTAGCTGTGCCCGCGACTCCGTTCGCGTGGGATTTTATAAAAAAGTTATTGTTCAGTTATTGCGCAGTGGTGGTATGCGCGTGGGCTGCGCGCGGTACTGGACAGCAACACTACCTTATTTTATAATTCTAAAATGAAAGTAGCCTAAGTTACTCCTTATTACATCAGCTATCTGCCAGTGAAAGTCCCGTCAAAATCGGTTAAGCCGTTCCAGAGATTCGGAACAAACAGACAGACAGACAGACAACAGACAAAAATTTAAAAAAATGTCATTTTGGTATATGTTCCGTGTGTATGTACATATGCATTTAGTAAAAAGCGGTTATTTTAATATTTACAAACAAACACTCCAATTTTATTTATTAGTAGATATAGGTTTACCGGCTCGATACGGAACCATTCCGAAACCAGAATGCGTGGGTAAAGAGTGATGAGAGTGATGAGAGTAGCACATTAAGTTTGTAAGGATACAGATTTTGGTATTTGCTGCTCTCTGCCTATCTAAAAAACCTGTCGGAAGGATATAAAAAGTTGAATGTACGACACTCTAAAACATTTCATCTTTAACAACGCAATATATTCGTCGTATAGTCTAAAAGAAATATCATTTTTATATCACCACGCGAGGTCCTTGACAGAGTAAGCAATGAGTACTCCTAATCGAAATCACTATCCTTAGAGAACTGACGTGGATCTCCCATATTCAAGGCCCTTTTCATACATTACATTTTTCTATTGAACTTAGTGATTTTCTTTTTCAAAATACTTGTTCTCCCTAACTCTATGGAAGTAGTAACCACTGCATCTCAAAGTGGGATTATCCTACCAGACAGTCCGCGAAACAACGGCAAGGGTCTGTTCGTGTGCGTTCATTAAATACAGCGATTCTCAAAGTTTTGAATTACTCGAATTGTCGCTTAACTGGTACTTACATAGTGCTTGTGATTAAATGATTTTTTTGGAGTTTTTTTATTCATAAAATTGTATATATGTATATGGAGTGAAAGGCATTCCAAGGGTCATCTTAGGAGCCCAAGCTAAATTTGACTGGCTGTGGTGCACACTGCTATACAATAGCCGAGGCTCTGACGGTTAGCTCATCGCGATAAAGCGCAGCCTACTCCATAATATTGTATTTTTGGCAAATTTATGAGTTTCCATTTTTAAGATTAATACTTTTCTTCTACGTACGCTGGTAACACCGATGCGCAAAAGGGCTTTCTAAGGTTCCAATATTAAGAATATTTTCCATAAGGTTTCAATAATAATAATAATATTGAAGGAATTTTACACCGACATCTTCAACTTTGAATTCCACTTCATTTGTACGGCGCGGTGCCTCAGTTTAAGAAGCAATGCTGTAACGTTATCCAGTATGAAAAATCGCGGCTGAACACGCGACCCCAGGAGGGGGTGCGTACAATACAATCGTAACGAAGTCCCTTCTATACATGCCTAGTTTTGTGCAAAGAGGGGCTATTGGCGCAGTTAATATCTCAGATTGTAAATAATCTATTAAAGGGACATTTAAATAAGATCGATATTCTGACATTTTCATCGCAGTATATTACTAATAAAAATAAATAAGGACACATCCACATAAAACCACTTGAACCAAAAAACCTTTGTTTCCAGGCCCGAAGAGTGCCCGAAGTAGATGGATGATAGCTACGATAATACTATGACTTTAATTAATTGTATGTAATTAAACCACATGGAAAAGTTAGTCAAATGATGGCTAACTTCTCCATGTGGTTCATAGGCTTTAAATTTACTATTATTATAATTATGACGTCGTCACGCCAGAAGGAAATACGGAGTGGCAAATATGGCTATCCTTATAGACTTCATGTTCTTCTTCCACATTCGTCACTACCTTCATACACGCACGCCCTTTTTGAAGACATCCCACTATTTGGTCTAGGTGGGTGAAAATTGTCTCATTCGCCATACATCTGTTTTGCCATTCTTTCAAATGACATTTTTACGGATCTAACCATTGAATTAATTTCAGACTCGCTGCTAAAAAGTATTTATTTTCAGCGACTTGGTGCTACCTCAAACACAAAGGTTTAACGTTAAGTTTGCGAGTCGATTCAGATACATAAAGTCAGCTTAGCTCTGAAGTTTCCAGCGCTGTCTATAGAGAGTTCTGAAAAGCGCGCCCGCTGCTAGCGAGCTTAATAGACGAATTCAGATTGTTTTAGCCAGACGGCGAGTTACTACTGTACGTATGTATATATTGAATTACACATTGTTTAAGTTTTACCATCCTTTTATATTTTTCTGCAGGTACTGCGGGTAGGAACAAGCACCTTAAGATCGTATTCAGTGGCGCAATATCGGAGGCCCCATGTCCAGCAGGCAACAAATAATATCCGTTACAAATCTCAGGGGTTTCTGTTTGGCACCATATAAGAATAAATACACTTCTAAGGACACGTGTACCCACGGGCGATAACTTCACACTCAAACATAAAAGAAAGAAATTTACCACGCTTGGTAGGATTCGTTTATATATTACAAATTTTTGTATATACATATGTATCTAAAAACATACGAACATGATACATCAATCTATATAACGATACTTAGAAATGACGTCCGTATTCGTATTGGTATACTGCAAAGTATAGACAGATTAAAGGGTACTTGTGTACATAAGAATATTGTCGTCCACTGATAAATAATTAGCTTTAGGAAATGTGAGAGACTGAAGTGTGGACTGCGGTAATATCTATAGTACTGGAGATACTCAAACATTTCATAGAACATGAACTACGTATCTATTGATCATTATTATCATATTTTAACTGGGATGGTAGGTTCACCGCTGATATAAAGAGAGGAGTAAATGCAGAACGTATCATGGAATAGGTGTTGGATAGGTAAGCTACTGAATTGCCAGCTTGTAAGCTAGAGAGCTCGGTTGGCCATAAACAACTCTGCGCTTTCTCCAACATTACAATATCGAAACTGCCTCGTTGGTCGAGCGGTTGCAAGCACGACTGCCGATCGGGAGGTCCTGGGTTCAAATCCCGGGTCGGGTGCAATTGGATTTTTATAATTTAGAATTTCTAGTAGTAACTCGGAGTCTAGAATTGTGCCCGGTGTATGGCAATAGGCTCACCACCGATTTCATGGGACTTAAACGTAACTGGTGAAACGTGGAGGTGTACTACACTCCTCTGCCGACCCCTTCGGGGATTACAGGTGTAACGTTATGTTAAGTTAGTTTTTGGAAATAATGAGGAAAAGCGTACTTTATTGGTTCGGCCATGTTGAAAAAATAGCAGAGGAATGACGAAACTAATATCCAACGCGAATGTAGTTAGACGCAAACGCCAAGGGGGACCAAAAGGCGGGCTGGTACGGGCCTTAAGTACTGGGTGATGGGGGAATCAGGAATCTCCAAAACCAGCCTGTGGGAGCACAGTAGTGAATGTAGAAGTAAAGATATCTGTAAGGATAGCGATATTTTTTACTCGATGCCTTCTTATCACGTGAGTTAGCATGACTGTATAATAAAAAATTATAATATTAATTAGAGACTTGTTCTGCCTTCGTGAACCATGGCCACCGTACTCCCTTAACTGGTTACGGTATAACTACAGTAGGATAGAGTGCCCCGATAGACCGTGGGGACGATTTTCCGTCGGTATTAATTTGCGGGGTAGTTCTATATCGATGCCATCCAGGAATAATCCAGGAATAACCGCGCGTTAATTGTCGCCTGTTGTCCGTGTACAGCCAAATTCACTACGCGATGAAGCAGATAATATACCTACCTACATAGTTATGTAACCGATATTGCTTGGTGATTTAGATCCCAGAAATTAGCTCTTCGTCCTGGGTTAAATTCCGTCAGAAGTTTATAATTCACCGCCGGTCGTTATGGGTTCAAATCGTGGCGCGAATATCTTTACAGAAAGTGGGCGTTTTAATATCAAAACCTCTCTTGTTCTAACGGTAAGGGGATCCTGAAGAACCTAGTGAAGTATTTAGTTGTACTACGATTTAAAAGTCGCAGCTTCTCAGCTTTCATGCCATTTTTCATACACAAATGTATCTTCAGTGAAGATGAATGAAGATGAATTCTTCACACATATACCTATTTTTATAATCAAACACAGAAGAGATACATCAAATAATTATTTACCCTGCGTAGGAAACGAACCCACGACCCCCAGCAAATCAGTCTCCACTAACGGGTCGGAGAAGGGCCCATTTAAATACGTTCATTTTAAAAAGTAATTTCCAATCGTCTCCATTTAGCGGCACATTAAGCTCTTTGACAGAGCCGTGTAGAAGCTTCCGGCTAATATAACTAATAGAATTATTTACGTGAGAGGCAAACCTAATACAATTCTGCCGGACGCTATTGATTGTAATAGCTTGGTATACGCGGTAATGCAATTATTGCTATAATGCAGTCCTTGGATATATGCCTCGGAAACGTTGAGTCACTTATTATGCATTGCTTGCATATCGTAGAACATTGAACACCGACCGATTTATCGGCCCACTGTTGGACTCAGGTCACTTTTCAGAACGAGGTTGCTTACTTATTCTGACACTCTAGCTAAATGCAAGTTGGACGACTTCATATTCATTAAAAAACTTCTTGGAGACCTTTAGGCAGTATCTACAGGTTTTCCAGCGATGCTTTACTTTACCGTTACAGGTGACTTTAAATCTTAAAAACTATATTTTATTATTTCATTCGTATCGTGTTCATGCGATTGCGATTGTAGATGGATTGTAAATGAAGCTTGCGTTGAATGGAGAATCCAATGCGTCCACAAATCATTTTGAAAATAATTGAAATACCTTTTAATCGGACACTATGTGATGGTAGCAAATGCTTTAATTTCTAGTTGCAGCAGGCAGTGAAACTTTTTATAAATGGCCACATACATAAATCACATTTTAAAAAATGAATTTCCTCGAAGAATGAAATACTGGTTTTTCAGTTTTTCCTTGGAGTGGCGTTTAAAATAACATAATATAGGTATTATAATTATTACTGTCGTTTAATCACCAATCACGTCTGGTGAGTGGTTGAAAGCGCGACTAAAGATCGAGAGGTTCAATCCTCGGGTCGAGAATTAAATTTTTCTATCTTGAGATTTCTAGTTGTAGTTATACGTAGAAGTATACTACATTCTTCTGCCTACCTCTTCAAGGTCTACAAGCGTGATGTTACTTTCTTCACCTATGGGACAATAAAGTACTGCGACGGTTGGTACGCGACAGCAGTGACTAAATCAGCAGTCGCAAAACGCTTCTGTCTATTTGGTTTCGATAAATCGTTTCTTTTAATTAGAGCAATACCAAAAACTGAATATATGCACCGCCATCTATTATCGTTTTCAATGAATTAATAATGTATTGGTGCCGTATAGGATACAACTCCATCTAGCGCCACTTATGACAAGTAAGAAACAGCACGTAATTTTTATGATAAATATGGCTAACGTTTATTATTTAGTAATACAAATACATATTTTAAATACTTTTTATAAAAAACAATATTGAAATACATACACAGAACACATAAAATTAGAATGCTACAAAAGTCGAAAATATATTAAAGGATTTAAAAAAATATTTCTGTATTATCGCATATAATTCAGTCACCGGATGCTGCAAGAAAAGGAAATATTTCTTAGACTTAAACTTAGACTCTTCATATGAAGGTTCAAGCCCATATCTACCACGCTGGTCAAGCTAGGTTATCGGATTTGACACGCCTTTGAGAAAGGTTTTTTAAATTTAAAATTTGTCTAGCAAACAGGCAGACGGACCGCTTGATCGTAAGTGGTCAGTTTCCCTGTGATGTTTTTTTCCACCGATACAGTTACTTCGTGATATTAAATTTAAAAAAAACACTAATAACATAATTCAGTCAAGTAAAAAAAGCTTTCACGAACATACGTTGCCAATATATAGATATCGATGGTTGCGTGAATTACTTAGGATGAAAATTTATAACAATTGACAGTATAATTACCGGAATTTAAAAAAAAATATTATTTTTAGAAATACAGGAGAATGGTGTTCATTGAGAATAATTATGCACTGTGACATATTTGACACCGAACTAATAGATGCTATAGAACAGACAAATCAGCCTATCAATATCCACAAACGTATAGATAACTTCTTATACTGAATAGTGGATACCAGTGAAAGTGGCCGACTGTGATGGATATTTAGCCGCTCGGTACAACGATGGTACGTACTCGTACAAATGGAACGTGTCTCGCCGACGCCATCTACACGTGTATGAATACCGGGTTGTGTATACCTATTTCGTGTATTCACATATATTGGGTCCCTCGTGGGCACTTACATCCCGCAAATAATAAACAATTAGACTTTGCCAAACTGCACTATCAGCTTATGTGAAAATGAAATGCAATGCTAACTTGTCATAAACTTGACGTGCATACGTACATATTTTATACAAACCGTTGGTAAAATATAGAAAATAACATCAGTGACTGTAAGAAAACTGGTTTCCAATGAATGAAAACATAACATAATCAAAATTATTATTACTATATCTTCTCGCCATGGCTGTTACGAGGTCAGCTAGGAGCACCAAATACCAAATATATCCATCCTTAGAGACCTAACGTGCTTTTAAGCCGTTCACTTACGTGCAATGTAAAAATAACCTATTGTAAGTCTCGAATGTTCTTGAATATCGTAATTTGTACCTATACAACAATAGGTACAGGGCAGTTTGTCTTGGTACAACAAAAAGCTCTGCCCGCCGCTTTGCAGCACCGTAGCTGGTAGGGGAACCTGTGCTCTGTGATGTGAAGAAACCAATGTATACCGGTAAGTAGTTATTATAGAAATAAAAATAATATCTTGGGACGTGTCCACACACGGCCATCTGATCCTACAAAAGTATTGGAGAGCTTGTGTTATAGTAACCAGACGACTGATAAACCACATGTAGGTATACCTATAAATAACTATATTTTATTCTTTCACACAAATATTTATTCTGGCTGGGAATCGAACCCCCGACCCTCGGCGCAGCAGCTAAATTCAGCCATTGCACTAAAGGGCCAGTCAATAATAATAATATTGATAATAACTATGTCGAAAATAAAAGCGAAACTGCTAGCCGCAGTCTCGGTTGGGTTTTCGCAGCTTTATCTCCACATCATTATCTCCGACCGCCGAACGAGTACAATGCTTTTCGCATCGATATACATTCGGAAAAGAATTTAAAAATATATCGGAGGAGTCTCAGTCTCAGTCAGTCTCATTTTGTAAAAGTGAATGTAGAAGGAACATGTCAGGAATGTATATATATAGAGATAGAGATGATTGGCGCTCCGTGATCTTTGCCTATCTCGTAATTGACCTAGCGTGATGGTATAACAATAATTATTACTATTGATAATAATAGATCATATGAAATAGGGGTAGTTTTTGTTGTTAGGGATAGACAAAGAATTGAACCCTAGCAAAAAGCTGAAGTGCCGACTTGTTCGTGAACACCCCAAAAAAATGGATATTCAACTACAGATTACGTGACAACCACGCCTCGCCAACAAGGGTGGAATTTTAGCACGCTTCACGAGAAACCTAAATTTGGGGATTTCAAAAGTAAAGAGCTGCGCGGAGGATTAGGTAAGAGGGCCCCAGGGTTACGCAATATAGTGTATTTCTTTGCGTTCGCGTTTTATTATATACTTTAAGGGTTGAGTTTCAGAGTGAATAACAACAATATTTTATTCCCCTTTTATGGGTCGGGTTATTGTATTAACTCATTACAATTAACTCTTTATAATATTTTGTAAAGGGACCTGTCGTGAGGATATAATAATATTATATTAGGAATACAAAGAGCAAATGAAAGAATGACAAAACCGGTGTACAACGGTTACGTTGACTAACGAAACTTCAAAATAATCACAAAACAGCACCAACGGATACCTGAGGTGGACTAACGCGTTCCCGCTCCAAATCAACCCGGCATCCCGTGACGTCAACGCATGACAAATAACCTTGTTATTACAATTAAATAGCCATGTGTTAATCAAAGAAAAAACCAATTGTGTACCTAGCCACATTTCTTGGTATTTCAGTGTTTACCTTGGTAAAGCCTACACTGAGCTAGGTCAAGAAATTTCAAAACCCTAGTACATGGACTCGATTACTGACAAGACACATGTTCAAGTGCAACCGAGGCCAAAGTGTTTGTTTGTTGTAGTGTAAAGCTATAAATTAATCATTTCAAGTACATTGCTCACGTATCGCGTGTCATCAGCATATTTACGTGATTATTCCTAGATATTTCTTGTATGTTCCGTTACATTTCCTTTACGATCTTACTGTTTCCGTGGCAAGCGCTAATGTAAAATAATTATATCTATATATCTTTTTCATTGAAGGATTCTATCGTACTGTATATTCATTCCTGAAAGTATATAGTGCATAATAGGGGTTATTTATATGTAATAAAAACTACAAAACCTTAAGTATATCACGCCAAGCCCCTTACTATGCAGGCAGAGTGAAACGAATGCCACATACTTCTTACAAATCTGACGTGCTACTTTCATATCCGTTACTCTCTTTATAGACGCAACTCAGTTTACAGATTTATGGCTTACCATCAGCTACTATCTGACTTATTTGTTAAAATATGTGCGCAATTGCCTTCCACCCCACCGGAATCCATTAATATACGAGTAGCATCTAATGTCCAATTTGCCAATGTCGACGTCTAACGTCCAACGTCCAATATACCAACATCCATATTCTTTGAAAACCTTCGTCCCCACTTCCAACTGTTGCTAATATCGAATGGAACATTCCAGAACGTAACTGTTCTGGCTGCTCTTAATTAGCTATTAAATGTGAAAAGGAATTGGAAATCTAGTTCATATAATTGGGTCGCTCCTGTAATTAAGATAATTACGTGGATGCTGTACAGCAGTCTCAATTGGAAGCCTCACGCAGCCCAGACGAGCCGATAACGAGGATAGCGTGATCCTAAACGGTAAAGCATTAATGTCGAATCTCATTACTATTGATCCAGATTCACACTCTTAAAATTTTGCTATGGTTACTCACACAGTTTTTAAAATATCTATCGGCTCACGTTTGGGTACCATCTCATCTGATGGTAAGCGACATGGCAGAGTCCAGATAGCTGAGAATAGATCGCCTTTCGATACTAAAGGTTACTAAGCAAATACTTAATATAAAGGATCCGTCAGAATCTCCGCTTTTACATACGTGGGGTATCCAAAAAAGTACTTGTTTTGTATCCAGGATCGTGTCAGCTGGTGATAAAGGATCGGATGGTGGGGAAATGATTCATTATTTGTTATCTTTCTTATATTGGTTCTAGAACCTTGCATGGGGTGTAGGGGCACTCCAGAACATTTTCTTGTCGATTTTATTTTGTAAGCCAAATTACCACAAGGTTGAACACACATGTGTTTGCAACGGCCCGACTAGTTTCGTTACTATACCCGGTTCTTCTTCAGGAGTCCCCACTGATTGCAGCATGCGGAGTCTCAACCGGTTTTCAAAGACTTCCGACTGCCCCATCAAACAAAAGCTGATAGTATATGCGTGTAGGAAGAGGGTGGTTAATGTAGAAGAAATTCGTAGGGCACAACTCAACGGCCCTAACGTGACAATATAGGGACAAAAACAATCACTTTTATTTTTAGAAGCGGCATAAGGTCTGTTGTAGGCTTCAGTTCAGCTATGAATATGTGAGTTGATATCGTTTCTAATAGTATTATAGAAGAATGTCTTGAAGTACTCTTTATCTCGAACGATATTAATAGTAATTGAACTATCAACTTTAATTAAACAGTATACTCGTATTTAATTGATTCACAATGAACCAGCGCATCTTTTTCAGACAATTTAATAATTAAAAATTTGCTTTGTAGTTTAAATAACTATAAAACTTTAAATTAGGTGAAATCTTCATTAATATGATAAATCTGAAAGTGTCTTGTATGTTTGTTCGTGCTAATCGTGTGTATAGCTGTTGTTGGAAAAAAAGTCGTTTTCTTTTTTTTAGAATGTCACGGACATAATAAACGTAGAATATAAAATAAATTAGTCACACAAAGGATTCCATATTAATAAGCCGTTTCAGGACCCTATAGTGCGATTCTAAATATTAATATGTAGTACCTTCTGAATCAGTATACTTTTCTGATTCTGAATCTTCGAAGTCTTATTAGATACTGCTGTCTCAAATGTTTCAATTTAGATTTTTATTGTTGTTTTTAATGCACCGTGTCCACAAATTGCCAGGCTATTTATTAAATTTTATGTTTATTACAGCAACCCTATAGTTAAAAGTATAATTTCAAATTGACTGAATCGTATCAAAATCGTACCATAATTTTTAATCGATAGAAACCATTTGAATTATTTCATTTATTCTTAGTGTAACAAACTGTTAACGTACATTCCAATTTAAACGTTACAGGTATAGTTTAAAACCTGCTGAGGTAAAATTACTGTTTAATAATGGGTAAAAATGTTAAAATTGATTTATAGAAATAGAGCTAAGTATTCAAACATGGCAATGTAAATACTTACCAACCTAATCTAGAATACTTAACATCGCCCCTCTTCCTTGCGAGTCAGTCGGGACGAAACAGGCAAGCGACCGCGAATCACCATCCCAAATTAGGCACTGCCGGTGCAACTACTCACAACAGCAAATACTCAACAGCTATTAAAAGTTCAAACTCCTAAACGACGGAGTAAGTATATTTTCAATGGAAAGACTTACTCTTAACACATGACGGGCTCAAAAGCTTACGCATATTACGATTACATATTTTTTACAAGTTATAACATAAAATTTTGCAACCGTACGTAAAGAAAGGACTCGCGACGACACCAGACCGGTAAGAGCCGGCGCAATCGTGAATGCGTTCAAACCTCGACTGCGTTGCGTTGAGGATTGTGGACGTGAAATACTTAGGTGGGCACATTCGTTTGTGTTGTGTGTAGGCGGACGTGTATGTGGTAGCTTGTAATGTACTGCGATTTGCATGCAGTGGGAAGCGACTGCTACCGCCGTCTAGCGGCCAATCAATAACACCAGCACTTTTAGCTACAACGACATCTAGTGGCGAGCTTATGAACTGTTAAAATATCCAAGTTAAGTGAAATCGTCGTCGTAACTTGTTTAGCGCTGTGTTCAAATGCAATATTTCCTCCGTAATGACAGGAAAATACAATAACATCAAAATTTCTTGCAACGCCGTCGTTTTTTTTGAAACGTCTGCAAAAGACACCTTGCATCATCGACTCCTCTACTTATTTGGAGTAGTCGCGCATGCAACCATTCTAGCAATGAAACAGTCAACTGGTGTCTGTCTGTCCCATCGTAGCTCCTAAACGAATTTATCAATTTGGATGCGATTTTTTTTTCAAAGATGGCCTAATCGAGATGGCTCTTAGTTTAAAATTTGTGAAGATTTATTTAAAAATGGGTCTCACTAACTTTAACAAATCCGATTGATTTGAAATTTGGTGTAATGTTACTACGGTGGTATAAGACACGCTAACATTGACCTGATGCTGTACCATCAAATAGTCAGTGAGATGCGCAATTCTTCATTAACTTTGTAAATATAGCGTGTCTGTTAAAAATAACTTCAATGAGAAGGTGTTACATGTTACATATATGATCGAAGACACGTGGTAACCTTGATAGTTTCGTTAAGACATACTTACATATTGATCTAGTGCTAAATATGTCTCAAGAGTACCTAAATGATTTA
>DWME01007021.1:0-13019 GCA_018244795.1 Parelbella ahira ahira
GCGCGCCATGGATTCGAACCCAGGACCCCCGGAATGAGAGGCTGAATTCTTAACCACTAGGCTACCACTGCTACCACCACACTAACATATAACACGTGGATAATTATTGTTTACTCAGGAACGCGTGCGTGGAGCTGAATCGCAAGAGTTTGATGGTGGAAGAGGCTGTCGAAGAAGTTCTTGATCTGATAAAGAAGGCTGCCCAGCAAATAAAGCCGCTTGAAATTAATCCAGATTTCGAATTTTTAATAGCAGAAGGTACTTCATTTATAAAACCGATCAAATCAGATCGTTAGGACAGAAAATATCTCGCTCTATGTAACCTCCATGTACCCCAAGAGGGGCCTACCGAGACAATACATATAAAAATTAACAGTATTAAATCTTTTTGATATCAATATTTAGTTTACTAGTTGTATAAAATATTTCAAGAAATTTTTATACGGGATAAGCTGTAAAGGAATTTTAACGTTTTGTACCTACACGGTACATACATTATTACTTATGTTACTAATTATAATAATAAAAGTTTGATGCATTACGGGTATTAATATTACTTTGGAACTTCTTGCCACGCTGTTCCTCAGACGACAACACAAACGGCAGCGGGCCGGCTTCCACTTTGAACGAGTCGACAGCGAGCGGGCAGCAGGACTGGTCGGCGGTGTGGGAGTGCTTCGAGAACCCACACCGGCTGCTGTCCATGCCCGCTGGCGGACTGTCCAAGAGCATGCAGGTTCGAACAATTTGCGCCCAATGACGCATCTAGGATTATGCAAAGACGCATTCTTCCTTCGTGCAAACCTTCCATACGAGAAATATGTGTGAATAAATAATATAAACAGATCAGCGCTTCCGTTATGAAACCATAGCGAAATTTTATAAACTGTATTAACATATATAGATTATCAAACCATATAAATGCACGTAGATCGAGCACTCCGACTATTATGTCATGCAAATCCTATCTACAAAGTTTTAATCACAAAACAGAAAACATTTACCAATAACAGACTCCTACAGAAGTTAACACGTTACAATTTCTACATTGACCGTAAATTAGCGACCCACGGCGCGACGCTAGATTAAATCAACCGTGATATTGTAAGGGCCAGGGGAAACGAAGAAACGTAATTAATATTTAACGAAGCCGCACTCGTAATATTGAAAATTGTTAACGTCTAGACTTTATATTAACTCGTAAGTAATTGTAAGATGCCGTTAATGTTACAAATAAACCGTAAATGTAATTTTAATAAGTCTTCCCCTATCATTAATTGGTCGTACCATAAGATTTGTCAACTGAGTCCTTGTAACCAGGTTAGTGAATTTGTATGTCAATTCAAAGCATAGTGTCGTATGAGTACACTTAAACTACTATGCGAAGTTAGGTTCATGTATTAGTAGATACATAATTATATCATTTTTAGAGGGTAATATAACTGTATATAACATTCGTGAATTTGTGGCGGCACGCGACTGTGAGGGATGACTCAGAAAATTTAATATAACGAATCAAATTCTCTTATTGTTCGAATATTTAATTTAAGCCTTGCATAAAATGAGTTTTTCCTCATTTTTACTAAGTTATTTCTGTCTACTTGCTTAATAATCTAATAATCGACCCTTTTGTCATTCCACTGTTGGAATATGGGTCTCCTCCCATATTGAGAGGGTTAAGGCCATAGTCTGCCACGCTGTCCAAGTGCGGGTTGGCAGACTTCACACACTTTAGAAAATTTTTTTTTTTTGCTACTTGCTTAGAATTGTATTATTGAGTAAACTGATCATAGTATATATGTATATAATTTTTTCATATACATATTTATAACAAACATATGTAATTGTTTTACTTTTGCAGGAAATGGTGAAAAATGCAGTAAGCGAAATGAGACGGTATTACAGTCGTAAGGTGGTCGATGTGCTCATAAAAGTGACGAGACGAGCGCTTGATCTCATCATTAAACAGTTCACAGCCGACAGCGACGCTAACGGTAATTTTATTCTAACATAAAAAATATCGAGTGTTCCATTTTCAAATGGAACCTTACGCTTCAGTCGTCCAGACGAACGTCTGACAAAAGCTTGTTAATGTTATTTTCAATATAGCTCTCGAATTTAGTATTGAATTATTAAAATAATGGAATCACGTTATCAATAATCAATTCGTAATATCAATATTATTTATTAATATTTATTTATATATTTTATTCATATGTAAAAGAGCATATTATGCAAATTATTACTAGGAGAATATGACACGCAGAGGGTAAACAAAACCGCCTGTGGGTTGGGAGTCACGCGAGAGGGATACACGAAAATCTATATTTACCTCTCTTTCGAATGTACAGTCAGATACAATATTTATTCGACTAAACGTTTTATATTAATTGTTTGGTAAAACGTTAATGCTCGAAGAATTTGTAGGCTGAATGTTAACATTATGTAAGTACATTTATAAGTAGAAGTTTTTATACTTTCAAAATGAATTCAGTAAATAAATACTCAATCTATAAAGAAAAATTGACTGTTAATGCAGTACAGTATGTCTTAATCTAAACCAAATAATTGCGAACCAAATAGTTTAGGGTAAATAACAAAAGAAAAGTAAATTAATTTAGTACTATACTTCGTGGCACATCGAAGTGGTAAATCGACAGAAGTGTACCGAGAGGGATGGGGGCGTGGCCTACGGCACCCTCCTCGACCCGCT
Organism: Parelbella ahira ahira; assembly: GCA_018244795.1. Classification (NCBI taxonomy): domain Eukaryota; kingdom Metazoa; phylum Arthropoda; class Insecta; order Lepidoptera; family Hesperiidae; genus Parelbella; species Parelbella ahira. Next base: position 2,714 of record DWME01007021.1, read on the forward strand.
ATTCGGAAAATATATCCTCTTCACTTTCACGAATTCCTCTCGTTTCTGTTATCCTAGTATTTTTGCGGGATCGAAATACCAGCTGCGTGTGGTATATACTTATGTTAGAAAGCTCCTCGCAGGTGATGTCGCTCTAGTAAAAGTGCGGATGGAAAATTTCAGTGCGTGCTTAGGTTTGATGGAAATTAAAAATTATATTAAATCTTTTTCGTTCAAAACTGACCAACTTGCTTTTTGACGTAAAGATGAAAAATTTTTTGGTGATAAAAGTACTTTTTTTGTTATTATTGCAGTTTATCACAAAAGGCCAATGTTTCTGCTTCACGCGACTTTGATGATACCAAATGTGTCAGTGAAACCAACCTTGGAAGAGATCCAAGAGGTACTTGTACTAGCTGGAAAACAAATTTCGGGACTCTCTAAAGGGGTCGCTCAATGGTCTGGTGGAAAGTCCTCGAGGGTAAGAGTTCCCTCGTGAAATAAAATTTCCCTTTTGAAAGGAAAGTAATTGAAATTTAAAAAAAAAACTACGAGTAAACGTTGTTCGCTGGTAAGGGTGTTCATTAGAGATCAGATGAATTCATTTAGCTTAGTTTTAATAACCTTGCGAATAGTCCGAGTAATGTTGTAAGAATTTTTTTTTTTTTTATATTTTAAGAATTATAACTGACTTGGAACGAACCACATGCGTAATTGATATAAAAGGCAACTAATAACGATTCTTATAATTATTAATATATCCTCGGTCACGCTTCGACTGGTTTGTTGTCAAAATCAATTATTCGCTGTCTTTCATTAGCCATAGCTAAACATTATAGGTACTAAAATTAATAATTACGGAGATATTTTAGAAATTACATAAGATGAGTAAATAGGTACAGTTAAATCCTTGCATATAAACTGTTTGATTTGATATTCAATCGAAGTAGGCCAAGTACAAGGTGCCTAAATCGAAAGAGTAAAATAGAAAAGATATGACCGTTTTTTTCTTACGGCGTTTAATATATTTAATAAGATAAATCGCATAATTTATATTCCGATTACTAGTACATTATGAGTCAGAGTCAGAGGTCTGCAGTCATAGGTACCTACAGTCTCAAATCTAACATTTGAGATCAAGTGACTCAGTACACAATTATTTACGTACGAATCAAATTCACAATAGCCAGACTCACTAAATCACCGCATCTACAGACCAGTAAATAATAGAAACAAAACGAAAATATTCACATGTTTATTGATTGTCAAGTCTGGCCATAGAATTAACGACTGTTTACCAAAACATCGTATACTTAATTATATTACAATATTAAAACTCAGAGTTATCTCTCACTAGACTAGTCTAAGAGTAATCTAATCAATTAAGAGTGATTCAACTGAAACATATAATAACTGTGATATGTTTTTATTTTTTCCCAATTGTGATGTTAATTGTGTGTGTCGACAAATATTTTGCACTCGTCTCTCACATGTGACATCGACGGTGTTATCGTCCGCTCCAACCACTTACCCGACGCTCGCATGCTTCATATTATTGAATTTGCCATGCACTCGATGTGGCCTCAATTTGTTTCTGTTTTGTACCATTGTAAATACCACTTCCATCTATATGTTTGGTTTAACTTGTGGCGTTTATTTGCTGCGCTTTATTCCCCTCGCACGCCACCGCCTACCCTCTAGGTGAGCTGGAAGAAGCTCGCGGGCCACAACTCGAACCAACTGCTAGAAGTTGTTACCAAGCTTGACGAACAGGTCCACTCGAACACCGGGGCGCTGAACGTGGCACAGAAGTCAATGAAAATGATTGACGCGGCGAAAATGAGACGAAAGAAATATTATAGATTGCAATCGGAAGAGAAACCCATTTTTCCCTTCCAACCAAAGAATTTTTATAATCATATAATGGAGAATAAGGAAATAATGAAAACCTTAAATCATCTGTCTATGTGTACACAAAACGTTAAAACGGTAAAATACATTTTTTCGTAAGCGTACACAGTAAGAAATTTTATTCTAAAATTTCTACTTAAGTAATATAAGTTGTATAGACACTAACATAAGTGTAAAGAATTTAAAATAATATTTGTTTTGTAACGCAATTTTTTCAGTTCTACAACTTTACAATTATTCAATATTGACATTCGGCAGGAACTAAACACACTCGTAAAACGCTGGCGGCCATATCATTACCTTTGGAAATGCGAAAAAACCCTACGCCAGCTATTAGCGTGGAATCTAAACGATTTTGAGTTAGCGTTGAAGCGACACAGTGAACTTGAGTCCAAATTATCAACGGAACCAGACGTCCTTATAATTGGAAAATGTCTCGCTGTGTCTACAGAGAAACTTAAGCTTGGACTGACAACCGAATTAAAAAGTAAGTCCTGATACATTATTTCCTCGTTATATTAATAATTTTATTCTAAATTTTTTGGCTTTAACCAAAAGGTTCTCAGAAAAGTACTTTTATCATTGTAATGTCATCATTATACCGTCTCTTACGGGGTAAATATGAAGTAAACTTTACTAAATATCTTTGTCTTCTTAGACTTGACGTACTTGATCTACGTAATTAGATTTTTGTATAGCAAATAATCAACATATCTCACAAAGAAAACATTACTATTAGCAACAATAGGATTTTGTTGAATTCATAGCAAGCAGTATAGATCAATCATAATCAAAAAATAATTAAAATTATATTTAACTATTTGCCACATACATATCAATTCCAGATGGAACATTTAGGATAAGTCAAGCAATGCGTAAAAAATATAAACGAGAAATGGATTACGTGTACGCAATCATGAACGACTTGGAGCGCAAGTTGGAGAGGCCGATAAGAGATTTGGACGACGTGAGGACGGTGATGGAGACACTGAAGAAAATAAGAGAACAGGAGGTCGACATGGAATTGAAAATAGATCCAGTTGAGGTAATGTATAATGGCGAAAACACATTAGTAACCTTTATTTCATTATGTCTGGATATGTGCTCGATGTATGGTAATAGGCTACCATATTGGGGACGTAAACTTAACTAGTGAAACGTGGGAGTGTACTACACTGCTCTGCCTTTCCCTTCGGGGATTACAGGCGTAATGTCATGTTTACGTTTTATTTCATTATTTCACCATCTAACTCATCTTGGATTAACCATTTATAGGAAGCCTTCAACGTCATAACGCGTTACGAACTGCCGGTAAGCAAGGAAGACATGGAGCAAGTGGACAATCTGCGTTACACCTGGCAGCAATTGCAGGCGACCGCTCTAGCTTCGCACGTCCAGCTACTAAAGATGCAGCCGCAGTTCGAGGACGACCTCAACAGTAACTTGGACCGTTTCAGAGAGGACAACTCGGAATATTGTCACGAGTACAGACACGCTGGACCGATGCAACCAGGGTTAAGTCCTCGCGAAGCATCTGATCGCTTGATACTCTTCCAGGTTTGCTAATCAGTATACATTGTGCACTGGCTAATTGACACTATACACTTCTTATAACGTATCCTTTACACACTAACGTCTAAACAATTCATTTAGCTGTATTATGAAAAAGTAAATGACGCTAATAATTTGATATTTGACATTATTTTAATAGTGTTTCTCTTTTATTTCACATTTTTATTTTTTTTACGCACTCAATAAGAACGGTTGAGATATATCGAGAGACATAACTATAAATATTATTTATTATAGTTATTTCTCTCGATATATATATTTATAGTTATAAGTGTGTACATATATACATAAATATCTAATTGCAGGGTTATAAATCCGATTAAAGCGGACATTTCTAGCATGTTAACTTTAATATTCATAGGTGTTATAAAGTATTATAGTACATGTTCAGCTCACGTTGATTCCTACAAGTTTAGCTTATGACTTATAAGTTTTGTAACGCATTGAAATAAAAAATTATATCCCTTAGAATCGCTTTGATGGAATGTGGAGAAAGCTTCAGACGTATCAAAATGGTGAAGAGCTATTCGGTCTACCGCACACCGAGTATCCGGAACTAGCTCAAATAAGAAAGGAATTAAATCTGCTGCAAAAACTATACAAACTGTATAACGACGTCATCGACAGAGTCAGCAGTTACTACGACATACCTTGGGGAGAGGTTAATATTGAAGAAATTAACAATGAACTCATGGAGTTCCAGAACAGATGCAGGAAGTTGCCGAAAGGGTCAGTATTGTAATTACATAGTTTGAAACGAGATGATTAGTAAACTAGTTTAAATAATTTAAGGACATAGTGCTACTAATATAGTAACATTGATCTGTGCCATCTCGACAAACTAGTATTTACATTTCCATAACACTAATAACATCATACATACATACATACATATATAATATACGTATATGTATAAATTAAGTGACTGTATTATCTATATTAGGAACGCTTCAATATTTAGCTGAAGAATCAAATATGTTTGTGTATAATTGTTTTTTTTATCCGATCAATTTATTGCTAGCCTTAAAGAGTGGCCAGCTTTCTACGCTCTTAAGAAAACTATAGATGACTTCAACGACATGTGCCCATTGTTGGAGTTAATGGCCAACAAAGCGATGAAGCCACGCCATTGGCAACGCATCATGGAGGTCACGAAATACAACTTCGAACTGGACAACGAGGACTTCTGTCTTAAGAATATCTTAGAAGCACCGTTACTTCCGAATAAAGAAGATATAGAGGTAAGTGTTCATATTTTGAGCTTATTTTTTTAAAGTCATAGTTGAACCGAATACTGTATCGAGCCGTGAAAATTTAATAATTTGTATTAAATGTCAATTCGACATTATTTAATAAACTAGTAGATTATGATTGATTAATGAATTAATTAATCAAAATCAATTACTTAATTCAATATTCTCATAATGCAATACAAAATTTAAATAATGTAAGTATTATAGTTGCGTGTCGTTGTTCTAACATTACTCTGTATACGTTTTGTGGCAGGTGAAAATAGAATCATAACGGTATGAAGAATTATATTTAGTTTGTAAATCTTTGTTTGCGTTCTTCTGTATTTAGTTTAATTACTATTTACTCTTCATAACCAGCGTTGCTTAAATATTACAAAATCATACTGTGCCTTTAAACACCAATAACATCAGATATGAACTGTAATTTAACATTACAATCACATTATTAAATAAATATTTATAGAGCAAATAACATAAATTGTTTTTTATTTTAGGACATTTGCATATCAGCGATGAAAGAAAAGGACATTGAAGCTAAGCTGCGTCAAGTGACTAATGAATGGTCTGTACACGAACTCACGTTCCAGACGTTCAACAACCGCGGTGAACTCCTCCTGAGGGGCGACACCACAGCTGAGACTATCGGACAATTGGAAGACAGTCTTATGATTCTCGGGTCCCTTTTGTCTAATCGGTAAAGTTCATTAAACCATTCTATTCGATTCTATGTATATATATTAAATTTTATTGTGAAATAAAATATCCATTAATTTGTCTTTTGTTTTTCTCAAATACATATTTATATGGGTCTTCTCTATTTCAGCTACAACGCGCCATTTAGGAAGCAAATACAGCAATGGTTATATGATTTACAAAGCACAAACGAAATCTTAGAGCGTTGGCTTCTTGTTCAGAATATGTGGGTATACCTGGAAGCTGTATTCGTTGGAGGTGACATCGCGAAACAACTACCTAAAGAAGCTAAACGTTTCTCAAAAATAGACAAGTCTTGGCAAAAGATTATGCAGAGAGCTCACGAGACTCCGGGCGTCGTGTCGTGCTGCGTTGGGGATGATCTCTTGAGACAACTGTTGCCTCACTTACAGGAACAGCTAGAACTGTGTCAGAAGAGCCTCAGTGGTTATTTGGAAAAAAAAAGGACCATGTTCCCCCGATTCTTCTTTGTGTCAGATCCAGCGTTGCTGGAAATTCTCGGACAAGCGTCTGACTCCCATACGATACAAAACCACTTGCTGTCTATATTTGACAATATCAGATATGTAAAATTCCACGACATAGGTAAGGTATTATAAATGCTTTTCGGATGTTTGTAGAAGCAAAATTATGGAAAATCTTAAACTAGACTTAATAATATAATTTTTCCAACAACCAGAATACAATAAAATGATATCAATAGTATCATCAGAGGGCGAAGAAATCAAATTGGAGCGGCCAGTGCGAGCGGAAGGTTCCGTGGAGACATGGCTCACCTCGTTGCTGCAGTCAGCACAAAGCAGCTTACACTCAATCATACGAAATGCAGTATCTTTCATCAATGACCCTTCCTTCAACCTTCTACTATTTTTGGATAAAATGCCAGCACAGGTAAGAAGCATTTCACCGAGCAATAATAAGTTAATGTAAGTTACGATGTTACAGAACATCGTAAACACTACTAAAGAAATTACCCATAACAGTCAAGCATGTATTTTGTAATAAGCCAATTTTTCCAGGTTGGATTGCTCGGTATCCAAATAATATGGACCAGAGACGCGGAACTTGCGCTAATGCAAGCGAGACAAGATAAGAAGATAATGCATGAAACCAACAACAAGTTCCTGGAGCTGCTGAATACTCTGATCGACCAGACAACTAGAGATCTCCTTAAAATAGAACGTATCAAATTCGAAACTCTCATTACCATCCACGTACATCAGCGGGATATATTTGACATGCTGGTAACATTAATTTACATCTCTTTAGTCCTTTGGTCAATGATTTTTAACTTTTATCTTAACATTAATCACTTTACTAATTACTCAACATTCCTGCTCTATTACCCAAATTGCTAAAACAGAAACTCTATTTCATGAAATGTTTATAATATATATTGTTATAGTGCCGTCTAAACGTTCGTTCCGCTAATGACTTCGAATGGCTGAAACAGTGCCGATTCTACTTCAAGGAGGATGCTGATCGCACTTGGATATCTGTCACCGATGTTACATTCACGTACCAGAATGAATACTTGGGGTGTACTGAACGATTAGTTATAACGCCTCTCACTGACAGGTAGGAAACAATATTATCATTAGTAGGCTTGATTCTGTGAAGTCAGAAACTATGAGGGACTTGCACTGGTATGTTTATATTATGAAAACAGTGATATGTTTAAAAAGGCATTTTAAATCGTTAAACACCTATTACCTCTAGTGTTAATAAGCATGTCATAAACAATAACCAATAGCGGTCACTAATTATAATAACTAACAATCAAATAATTAATTATTATTAGCAGCAGCTCACATTAATATTATGATAAAGCGTGATTAAGTAGATATCAACATTGACATTCAGTTTAACGCATGATAACAGTAAAAAAGTAATATCACGCTTGTAATCCCCGAGGGGGTAGGCAGGTTAATATTCATAAAGTTTGCGAATAAATTTATACAATTTCAAGGTGCTACATAACATTGGCTCAAGCATTGGCAATGAGTATGGGGGGAGCGCCTTGTGGGCCCGCTGGTACTGGCAAGACAGAGACCGTGAAAGACATGGGCAAAACCCTCGCTAAATACGTCGTTGTTTTTAACTGTTCCGATCAAATGGATTACAGGTAATCAGGAGTATTATTTAAGCTGTACCTATACAATTTAAACCCAATTTCGCTCTAGTCTTCATACAATGAAATATCCAGTGAAGCTGTTATCGGTATACACCAGTAAGACTTCAGCCTTTATAAAAGAATCTGTATTGAAATAAGATTGCATTTGATTTGCGTCCGCAAGCTGCGAAATACTTACTTCTAATTTGTGCTAATCTCAGGAAATTATTATAGTTCTATTACTTATCATATTCATATATAGTTCATAAATCATCATCATCAGCCTATCTCAGTCCACTGCTGGACATAGGCCTCCCTCAATGAGCGGAATATATATACACAGGTATAGTTACGAATACGGTATGCTAGAAGGTAGTTTTCCCGTTCCAAAAAATCCGACCAGTAATTCCGACTACTACTATAGTTATGGGTAAAATGACAAGCAACAAAAATGTAACTTCGCTCTTATAATCTCCGAGGAGGTAGGCAGAGGAGTGTAGTACACTCCTACGCTTCACCAGTTACGTTTGCGAACAAATGAAGGTTCTATTAACTTTTTAGTTAGCAAAATGTATGTATCAATATTTACTTACATAATATATAAAAGCTAATCGATTTAGTGATTAATCGCAACAAGATACTATTTATTCTCTTGACAGAGGCTTGGGGCGAATTTACAAAGGGCTTGCACAATCCGGTTCCTGGGGTTGCTTCGACGAGTTCAATCGAATCGAGTTGCCTGTTCTATCAGTAGCTGCACAGCAGGTAGCGGTTGTGCTAGCAGCGAAGAAGGAGAAGAAGAAGACTTTCCTGTTCACCGATGGTGATATGTCGGAGATGTGCCCTGAATTTGGAATTTTTATAACTATGGTATCCGCATTGTAATCATGTCCAGTACTTTGTTCCGTAGACAAATAAACTATTAGCGGAGGATGACACTCAAGAATGCATTATATAGTATCTGTATTTATATACATATGTAGAAGGATATTGCATCCGTAATTAATAAATTCTAAATTTCTATAGTCTAAAGCTTGTTACCGTCAATGTATAAATGTAATATCTAACACCGAACACGCTCTAGTCAATTTGTTGTGTTTGTCTTGATTGGCAGTTTTCATGTTATAAGAGAACATGCAATAACACATTTAGTTATTGTTAAAGATTCTATCGTAGATTGTAATATTTTATTAGAATCCAGGTTACGCGGGACGCAAGGAACTGCCGGAGAATTTGAAAATCCAATTCCGCACCGTGGCGATGATGGTGCCGGACAGGCAAATTATTATAAGAGTTAAGCTAGCCTCCTGTGGCTTCCTCGAAAATATAACTCTGGCACGGAAATTTTATACGCTTTATAAACTATGCGAAGAACAACTTACAAAACAGGTAATTATGATATAATAGACGTTACAAAAATACTTCCATCTTCAAATACTGAGTACGTTTTATTGAAATATGTAATATTCATTAGCGTTTAACAAGAAACTGAACGTGTCTGTCGTTTGTAGCTAAATTTTGAGGACCTACACTTAATAAGCTGTAGAGTTTTATATTTACTTAGACTTTGCCTACACATTATTTTTTTGTAATTATTTAAATAAAACATTCAATAAATTTATTTATTAGCGTTTTAACAAGAAACAGATATAAAGTTCCCGTGATTTGAAGCCAAAAATGCTAGTAGACTTAATTAGCTGTATTTAATTTAATTATTATATTACATTAATTTTTAAACACCTAATAATCGTTATGTTTATAAATTTCCAGGTCCATTACGATTTCGGGTTAAGAAACATTCTATCCGTGCTCCGAACCTTAGGGGCCGTGAAACGAATTAACTCAAAGGACAACGAGAGTACTATAGTCATGAGGGTCCTAAGAGATATGAATTTGTCAAAATTAATAGATGAAGACGAGCCCCTCTTCATATCGCTTGTAGCAGATCTGTTCCCAAACCAGGCGTTGGAAAAGACGACGTACAACGAACTAGAGGAGGCAGTGAGGAAACAAGTAGACCAAAATGACCTGATTTATCACCCAGCGTGGGTATTGAAAATTATACAGGTATTATTGTACAAATCAAATAAATATATTTTGTCTAGGCGTGCGAAGTCTGCCAACGGCTTTCGGCCAGCGCAGCAGACTACGGCGTTAACCCTCTCATTCTGATAGGAGACCCATTTTATTATATGTCTTATGTTAGTGGAATTATAGGAGTGTCGTAACGGAAATAAATTTATTATAATATTCTAAATATTACTAAATTACTATTGAATAGATCATTACTAAGTAGAAATTGGAATATACAACGTCCGGTCGGTGAGAATAGAGGTATTTGGCACTCGGCGTTACTTGCGACCGCCTTGTTGTTGTAGAGTTCAGAAAAGTTTAAAAAAGACAGTGTTATTGGATTTGTGGCAGCGTATGACAATATCTCACCCCTTCACTTACCTCCCCCTATGGGAGGTATAACATACATAAATGGTGAAAAATGGGAGCACTACACTCCTCTGCGTGCCCCTCTGGGGAAATACAGGAGTGATATTATGTCTTACCTGCCTGAGCCGTAAGGAAGCTGGCATGGCTATGTAACAACAATTATTATTGTCGTCAGTTCATCATCATCATTGTTGAAGAATAATTAACGAGATGAAAGTTTAACAATGCGTTTTATTAACCGGTAAAGATGACAGTGAATAGAAAAGAATAGAAAGTAGAAAATAGACAAAACTAACACCATATGTGACAATAGACAAAATTA
>DWME01007022.1:0-13018 GCA_018244795.1 Parelbella ahira ahira
AAGATCGAGCTCAATGGCGTGCCATTGGTGAGGCCTATGTCCAGCAGTGGACGAGAGTAGGCTGATGATGATGATGACACTGACTATTTACTTCGTAGAAGGACCATACTGTGTGATACGTGAGATATCTAATTTAATATGGGATCTTCAAATATCATAGTAGCAGGACACCATTAAAGAAAAGTTTCACCCAAACATTGTGGAATCCAAAGTTTTATTCAAACTGACGAAAAAAGGGACTGAAAATAATTAATCAGCGGCCATCCCTAAGGACTTGCGTAATGAAGACTCCTGGATTTTTCGTTAAAATGGATGGTACATTGGTGATTTTGACTGCAAAGTTTCTTTTAAAGAAAACTAAAATACGAACCGAATATTAAAATACACGTTTTTAAACAAAAATATCACTATTATATACTTCCTTATTCTAAATTCAAATTAAATGTATACCGTACAATTGTATTTTTAATGGAAATATTAATACGAAATCGGGGATTAGACATGTACCCAGTCTAACTATAACCCCAAGAAAAACTGAAACTTATTTGTATAATATTATTCTCTCCATTCCTGGCGCTGTTGGAAGCGGTTTTTTAAAGGATATACCACCTTTTTCACATAAATGTAATTTCGATCGTATAAGATTCTTTTTCCTATTCGTACTACGTATATGTAGGTATATAAAATTTTTAATCTAAATAAAATAAAACACACATATGGCAATTTTTTAAGTTCTTTAATATTAAATATTATTACTGTTTTGAATATTAATAGAATAATAGTCGTACATGAAAAATACTTTTACTCTGCTAGTAGTTCGTATGTATTTAAAATTCGAATGTCATATTTAAAAAAAAAATACTTAGATTTAAATTTTTTTTCTTGTCTCGAGCTCCTTTTAACGGGAATTTTTTTTCTGAAACGTAAAAGTTTACGACGCAGCTAAAACGGAATTAAAGCAAAAATATTTCTGAGCGCTAATTTTTTAGGATTTCAAAAGCTCTTTGTTCACCGTGTGGGTGCAACGCACTCCCTCATAATGCTTTTAGGATTGACATACCACGTTTAATTACTGTGAAGTAAAGATGGAGTGGGTGTACCCGACCAGTATCTGTGATGAAATCGTTTTTCGCCTTTGCTATTTCAAAAATGGACTGACCCATTAGCCCAGTCACAACAAATGCGTAATTTATTAAATATATAACTATAAGCCCATCAAAGCCAGTTTTATATACACAATTAATATATAGATACATATATACCAACTACTAAAATGGCAATCGTATGTATATAGAGCGATGTGCATTGAACTACAATATCAAATTACCACGTAACAAGTGCATGCAATAAAGGCACTTATGTCACAGTCACACGACCCACTTCTGCGTACATTAATTTTCATCTACGTTTCGTGAACATATCACAATGTGGCCAGAAATAATTATGTGTGGAATTCAACCAGACACAATATGAACATGGAGTAGGATTTTTGGAGGAGGTATTTATGTACACAGTATCTGTTTCGAGGCGGAGACAGAATACATCTCCCGCGCCGGGATACCAGGCTCTCAAAAGAGGAGACTCAACCCGGCGTTGGCTGATCACAGCATGGAAGGTCCTATCTAGACAGGACTTATTTCCCTGGCTGCTTATTGGCAGCGGTGTAGAGGTCTCACCGCGGTCTATGTGTAAATTGGCATAAAAATAATGACACTGCCAGAATTACACGAATTACTACTGCTATATCCTAATTCAAATGTTAATGTTTTCTCGTGCCCTCTTCACGAATACTTCAAGGTACTTCAGCCAACATCTAACCGCCTCCGATACCTCATACTCCCTCGCAGGCCAAAATGTGTGCGTGTGACGTCACAAATTATCGTCTATTCAGTTGCGAAATTACGAGAGTCGACGCTCGCCCAACTAATTTTGGCGAATGGGGAATTTATACCGATGAAATTTACCAAATATTCTGTACAGAGCGTACGTATATATGTGTGAATGGATCAATATGCGTGTGTGCGTATGTGAATATAAAAAGTTCTCTAGTGTTATTTACGACAGTCAAGAATAAACTAAGCATCAGCGAATCAACTAATTTGAGGATGAACTTGCCAAGTGTAGTGTTACATACGTTTACTATGAAAACAATGCAATTATTTTTGACTAGTTATTGGCAAGTTTTAATGTGACTGTGGGTTATACGAAGCAGTCATATGTCTACTGCCTGATCTTAGTGCATCCGGAAACAATCCCAAATAGAACTGCAGACCTTTTAATTCGTACTCGACTTATACGGAATTTTTTGCAGACGATACTACACACCCGTAGTTTCGACGACTGAAATAGTCACTTCTGATGTACAAGCGTAAAACAAAATCCAGCAAAAAAACTGTGTTCATCATTCAAATATCTGTCTAGCCGGAAATCTAATCCGAAACCCTCTGCGAGATAGCCCGCCACGTGAATTGTTATACCAGCAATACAGAGGTTATTTCGAGATGACATCATTCACGGGTTCACAAATCACCTGAGTATTATTATTAATATTACTTATTAGAAACTGGAATGTCCAGACGACAATTATATCTCATAAAAATACATTGACGTATATTAACAGATTGTAGACATCCTTCCTATATATTCATAGAAGTAATAGACCTGAATGTCTGTGCATTGGTGTCAATGAGGAATAATAGTATGTAAGCATTAGATCTAACTATTTACAAATGGCAATAACTATACTTCGGAAAGAACGAATTACTAAATAAGACGGCATCCTGTAATAAAAACTTAAAATAAAACTCCAAAAAAAGTCTCAGTGATGCAATAGATAAATTCATTTCCACGATAAAGTAGCATATCAATAAGAAACATCAACAGTACAATAAGCATATTATTTACAAATACCATACCATTGAGAAGTATAGGTAACCATAGAGTATTGGATGTGATCGGATCTCGAAAACTACGAGTATCAACATGGCCTCCGCAAAAAGGACTCCGACCTAAAAAATAAAAATGAAACGAGACTACGGAAGCTTCTATAAGACACTTGTTTAACACCCGACGAGAAACTATTAGCGAATAGTAGGCAGAAGAAAGACTAGGCAGTAGAAGGATAGGTAAGCAGAGGAGTGTAGTATATTCCCAGGTTTCTCCAGTTACGTTTATGTCCCACTATGTAATAAGTAGGGAGCCTATTGCCATGCGCCGGGCACAAATCCAGACTCAAAGCCATTACTAAAAATTTCAAAATATAAACGAATAGCACTCGATCCAGGGATCCCTCGTAGTTCCTCTTGATTAATCGCGCCTGTTCTATCCTACTCACAAAAGAAATCGATTCAAAAATTTTGTATGTATCATCTAACTCAACCCTTTGAATCAAATAATAATAATGTAGCCCACAAAACAAATTTCGTGCGATTATTTAAGAAAGTGGTGGATGAGGATCATAGGCGAGAAGGGGTTACTAAGCACATGTCTATAACTCATCGAAATCCTAGCTACTTTGACCTACACTCAACTTGCAGAGACCCCATATGCAAGTTCCTTTTTTAAAACTCCTGTTTTCTTCTTTCATTATAGCTTCTAGAATTCTAGATTCGAGGTCTCTCTTTAGGTTACGGCGTTCTAAATTAAAGGAATCTATAGAAAACGAAAATAAATATCAGCACTTCAAGAAACAATATCTTCTAAAGATATAAGCATTAATTAAATTTACGCAAAATTTACTCAAAGTGGCTGGCACCGGTTGGGCGCGAAGAGCTGAAGATCGTGCACAGTAGCATGCTATTGGAGAGGTCTATCTCCAGCAATTAACGATGACTGGATGATAATGATGACGATATTAAATTAACACATATCAAATATTTACAGCGCATCGTATACCGCTTGCGATGCGACACTAATAATGCCGGATGAAGGCTTCGCAATCGATGACGTCATTAACGATACCAATGCGCTCTCCAATTAATACTGTCACGATCTGTGCTTGGATTTTTTTCACCTTATCAAGATTACTGGTAGCGGATTCTATTTAACAAAAACCGTGCAATAGGCTACCTGGCAGTGTTACCGATGTCGCTAGCCTAACTTCTTTTAAAATAAAATTTTTATAGCGGCTTGTTCAGCTCACGTTTTATGGCGTCCAGGAGTTCGTAACCCGAAAGTTTTCTTTGCTACATATATTTTTGACGTGTAATGTCAGTTACTAATAAAGTATTATTGACTATTATGCACGTTTTTGAAAATGGTCCAAACACAATCGAAGGTTGTCCGTGATTCCAATTAAAGGCTGTGGCAGAAAATAAGGTTTTAAAAAAGCTACTTAATTATTTTAAGCCGTAATAGCTCGTACATAAATTTTTCCTTTTTTAAAATAATGACTCGCATCTTACGCCAAATTGCAATGCTTAAGAAAATGTTATCAAACCAAAATGTTACTACAATAAATCTTTATAGAGTTTTTGCCGTCATAGATGCTCATCTATTGAAGGAACTTTAGATCCAGCCTTCTCTTATTTCATTAACTTTTTTTATGTCCAGCCAATTACTTTTAAACTTGAACTACTTACTATGAACAATAATTTTCATGTATTTTTTTCTTAAGCATGGAAGGGTTGGTAAGTGTAAATAATAGAAAGTTTATATTACCTCCTCGTCGCAGACTACCCTCGGATTCGATAAATATTTGTGCGCTTCCACCAAATATTTGTATTGGACTGGCTGTAGTTTTATTGAGCGGAAAATGAAACGTCTATTTTCGGTCTATTCTAAGACCAGTGTGAGATTCGTAGCACTGCGATTAGATTAAAAGGAACAATTTTAGTTCACCGATTACACAATATTATCCGTTTGGAGTAAATACTTGTGAAAACATATTCAAAACAGCTTAAAATATTTACAACCTCTACACATGTTATCTGCCTACCCCGTAAGTAAGCTGACGTTTTCATATATTATTATTAATTACATCAATTAAACACCTTGTTAGCCACGATCTCATTTAGGTACTCGTATATCAAAAATGAGCGATTTTAAGTTAATAATGATTACAAATCGCCATACAATAGAATAACCGAGGGTAGCCTAGACCACGCTGTCCCAGTGCACTTTGATGAAAACATAGGAGTGCAGTTATTCTCTCCGTCTGGTGTTTTAGGGTACCATCAGAGTATCTGATGAGGTTAACCGCATATCAAGTTAATACAGACAGCTGACCGTCTGCTCAGAAGCAAAACAACTCCTTCACTCACAACAAATGTTGTTCAAGTTGCACTACATGTCAGAACTACCAACGAAATTGTACGCCATTAGAGTAAATTGATTAATCTAGTTTCTCTAGCCAAATAACTCATTTTAACAATTAAAACTCGCATCAAAAGTAGATGTGTATATTTTACTAAAACAAACATCGGTGTCAAAGAAGGTAACAGTCCGGATACTCCTCGAACTACATTTATAATGTTCACACAACGCCAAAATATCAAAATTAAGCAACATGCAACCTCAAATTCCCGACTTGCTGGGAGTAATCTAATTTAGTCTAACAAGTAAGTCGATTGTGACCTCACATGTTGATAGCTGCGTAAAGGAAGTGAGTAGCACTGCCATACATAATGAAGTGAGCATTTATTTTATACTGGATCAACATGGCAGACCATGGTTACAGATGAGATAGGCCACGATGACGAGTGGAGCAATTTATATTGATAGTCTTTACCGTTACTTTTACTTTATACTGATCTTTTTTACCGACACCCTGAGACAAGAGACGTTCGAAAATATAATAAGTAATCAGCTGCTGAGATTATAAGGGTGTTGGAAGACATCACCTCCTTAGGTAGGTAACTATCATGATCTGTCATCATCTTCACCATTATCAGACCGTCATCGTGCACTGGCGATCGACTTGACGGGCACTAATGTTCTCTAACGCAAGTAAGCTTTGCCAACCCGCATTGGGCTAGCGTGGCAGACTATGTCTTAGCCCTTCTTCATGTGAGGGGAAAAAGACCACATCTAACCACGAAATAATGAGTTAAACGTTAAATAAAAACTCAAATAAACTGAAGGAGACGAATGTAATAGAGGATTTTATTATACAAAATATTTGAATGGTCCTTAATTATACGCGACCTTTACCATCCCAGACTTAATCAGTGATCAGAATTGTTTTTAATGAATCCTCACTAATTAAACTAAGGTACGTTTTTAATAATTACACCCCTAATGATTACTCGGCAGTTAGAAAAATATACTCGAGTTTTATCGTTAGTTGGAAATTATTTACAGTAAAGAAAAACTTGATTTAATTAAAATCGCATAAACAGGATTATTATGTTTTATAGGCAAATAAGTAATAAAGGTTTTAATACTAAAACAAAAAATATGTGATATCTACGTAAACATCATTTATAGACTTGGTTCTTAGGGTTCTTACATTTTATGTGGTTCTTACGGATCTTGCTGTTGTTACGTATCTTATGGTTCTTGCTATGCATATAGTTCTTGCAGTAATGTCTAATTCTTCTGATTCATACATACGTTCTTCCCAGCATTATATTCATTATGTACTATAAATATAACAAATTTAAGTACTTAATAATAATTAATTGTAAGATTGCAGTAACAGTCAGCAGTCAGATTAGTAGTTCCCTGGGAACATAAAAAAGGCTTTTTTTGGGCTCATTTATTTTTATTAACTTACATTTTTATACTATACATGTAGTATTCGCGGTTCTACTCTATAAATGTATGTAGCTAGATCGACACAGCAAATAAGATGAAAAATGAAACTAGGTATTTTAAAATTCTTGGTATCCAATGTAAAAAAAAATAAATTGTGATTGTTTTTTAAAAGGTTTTTGATTAGTTTGACTTTGTTGCGCCATATTTCCGTAATTAAAATTTTATTTACTTTGTAAACTCTAACTAATATTTACCAAGGGCAACCTTCGATGCTCAGAGACAAAAACTAGAAAGCGTGGCAGTCTACGGCCATAACCCTTCTCATTCTGACACTCTTGTCGCAGAGTCAACATGGAACGATATTTTTTTTTTATTTTTTATGAATTATCTTAAATTGGCAGGTAAAAATATAATAATTGCGCCAGTTCCAGTAAATCTATAGCCGGTACGATGTTAATTAAGCGAGAAACTGAAGTCTTGTAACGCTCAGGTTGCGAAGTTTGTCTGATTTACACGCCAGCTCGGGAACTATAAATTTCGTGGCATTCTATGTTGCTGTCATTCCCTGCCATCCACCAGGGTAATGAACTAATGATACACAATTTACTTTGTGTTTAGATAAGGACGTGTTTGTTTATTTATGATACATATTATGTACATATGTAGTGACTGCCTTGACTTACTGACTTTTCAAAATGGTCCTGTATTGTGATGTATTTTTCGAAACTATATACCAAGTAGGTCATAGTCGAAATGTACATAATTGATAATAAATTGACCTGACCACTAATGAGGATTATATTGCAATTATTAATGGTGCAGGTGACAAACGCGTGTGCTTCTATCGCTGTCGTGACTAAGATTATCATTGATATATTACCTTAAATGTATTTCGATGACAACAATAGAAAGCTAAGCTAACATTATACACCATCCGGACATACATGCTCTTTCGCGATGTCAATATATGTATATACATTCCATTAATACAGTAGCCTGTCTCGTTGATCGAGCGGTTGCAAGCGCGACTGCCGATCGGGAGGTTCTGGGTTCAAATCCCGGGTCGGATACTATTCGTTTATTCTAAATTAGGATTTCTAGTAGTACCTCGGAGTCTGGATCTGTGCCCGGTGTATGGCAAAAGGCTCACCACCTCTTCCATGGGACTTAAACGTAACTGGTGAAACGTGGGGGTGTACTATACTCTTCTGTCTACCCCTTCGGGGATTACAGATGTGGTGTTACGTTTTTGATGTAGTAATTGATAGTAAAGAATGTTAATCAGATGGAGACCACGTCAAGACAAAAGAAACTCCCGACTTGAACAAAATACGGCAACGCTGCTGGATTCATAAGGCCACCAAGATTTTAGCACCATAAATTTCATCAAGATTAATGACCGTGTTTATTTACATATGTCTCAT
Source organism: Parelbella ahira ahira (assembly GCA_018244795.1). Taxonomy (NCBI): domain Eukaryota; kingdom Metazoa; phylum Arthropoda; class Insecta; order Lepidoptera; family Hesperiidae; genus Parelbella; species Parelbella ahira. The sequence goes on from DWME01007022.1 coordinate 8,121, forward strand.
TTTAGGCCATAGATTTGTCCAACTGGTTCAAGCTTGCTGCGAAAATCACCTACATTTTTGAATTGCTAATGGACACCGATACTAATGGAGAGCGAAAATATTTAACGACTTCTTTCTAGCAACAGTTATCTGTAGTTAGCTTTTCCACCGTCTAAAATCCTTTAGCGCTAAACAACTCAACATTATAATCAACCCTGTCCGATCTTAACGTGTATTCAAATAATTAGTGGTTGGAAATCCACTATCGGACGCCAAGGCGTTGAGTCAAGAATCAACTTGCCATGTTGCAAAACTTTCGAAATACTAACTGTAACGGTATTCTCAAATTGTTGGAAAAATAATAGGAAATAATGAAAGACGAGGCGCAAAATATCAAGTGAGCTATCGATGGTGATAAAAAGAGTAGACGAGGGAACTAAAGGAGAGAGTACTTATAAAAAAATGCGTTTTAGAAGCAGCAAATTTTTGAGATTTAAATAATAAAGTTGCAACTTGTGAGAGTTGTTCGAGTACAATTGCCAAAAGTATTGACGCTTTATTTTATTGTAAATAACTCTCGTGTTTTTATAATATATTCTAAATGCCTATGAAACTCAGGAAATGTTTATTCAAAGTTTTGAACAATAATGAATATTCCAGCAACGAACATGAAGTTGAAGTGGATGGTCTGATTGTAAGCGGTATGCGAAAAACGATAAGAATTCTCGCTTAATGAATCAAGCAATAACAAACAAATATTTGAACCTGGATAACTAGGTAAGGAACTTCTTGTTTAATGGGAGAACCCTAATAAAACCTATGCGTATGAGTAAAACTAACTATTAAGTAAACCAATCATGATAAAAACCAGAGTATACTCCACATGCCCGAGATAAGATCCCATGGCTAGTATGTAAATTATAATAAAACTAATAACTAAGCTACGTCTGCAAGAACTGATATTTGGCTCTCGCTCCTTATTGCCTACCCAGAATACCTGAAAAGGTGATATATACACACATAGATATGTATCTTTACGATAGATCCCTTTCGATGTAAGTAGACAGCACGCAGAGCCAAATATAGACCTGTTACTACCTGAACATAACCTGATCTATTTACATAAATAGAAAGATGAACAATATTAATATAAATAAGTTCTCGACACCCCCACACATGACCATCAATGATTTAAAGGAGACGATACCAACCAGGGCAGAATCTATGCTTGAGTAATAGCTTGTTGCAGCTAAAATACTGTGAAACACAAACATAAAAGGCACTGATTATTAGGGAGATTGGAGGTTCGTTAGAATTAATGTTATTCAAGAACTTCCCTCGTCTCAACTGAAACTTTGTAATTTATTGGCAAACAAAGATGAGAACAGAATCACAATTCAGAACGAGCGCGGTGTTACCGAGCCGCTTGTTCTTTCGCAAATTGAGTTCTTTTTCTACCTCGATCTATGAATAATTCTAAAGAATGTTTCCTATGAATTCCAACATATTTACACTTACACAAGGAGCGTGGTACTGTGTTATACGTTGTATTATACGTCCTATGGATTAAGAAATAAACTTACTACCGTTCACAAGATTTTTTAAATAGTATTGTATGTTTAATGCATGCGGTTAGCGTCTGAAACGAGATGACAGTTACCTCTTAGTTTACGCAAACTACTGTTCTCTTAAATAATATCTTGGGTCCGTTTCGTTGATGCAACTTTAAATAGATAAAAAGATGTATTGAAATACCAACTGGTGTCATATCACTAACAATAAGTGATCTATTAGTCCTATAACGACTAGATTCCCATAACGCCCTTTAGCCTTGTTACCTATATATACATACATAATTGTAATAAACGGTTCCAGTAACATTATTATTAACTGACACTAATAGGCTTGTTTCCTGTTCCGGGTCAGTCATATACATACGTAGATGTTCCGCAGGAGAGCCTGTAATTAATACCTGTTTATAAATTGCTCTTTTTACAAAAAGAAAAAGAAATATTATGACATGCCTGTATTAATAAAATGCCTGTATTAATAAAAACAGAAAGATTCATTTTGATGTTCATTTAATGAATAAATGAAACTGCATGATAATTAGGTACTGAATTGCCTAGAATAATTAAAAGTAAATGATATATTATGACATGCCTGTTAATTAAATACCTGACGTTTTTAACTAGAAGTTTAAATCTTTTTGTTTTACTACTGGGCGGGAATCTTTCTCTCAGGCAGTTAGGATTATTTGATTGGGACCTAATATGTTTATGTAGGTGATATAAAATGCCCAGTTTTTTTCAATTTTATTTAAAGGTAATAGGTATATAATAAATATTATGATTATGTTTGTACGTTTTGTTAATATTGTGATTATGAAAATATTTTACGGTTGTCCTGGCAATGACTTCCATGCTTCAGACTTATGTTCCGTTTCAATAATATCTCTAATCCATAAATTATAAGATACAAAACTCGTTAATTCATATTATAGAGTTGCTGTTCACAATAGCTCATAATATAGGCACAGTCCTCGTAACGCAGACACAAAGCATAATTCTGGAAACACAATAGAGCACAAAATGAGCTTTCGATTATAACTCGGATCATAATTTAAGCAACTTAGCCGATTAAGCGCAGCCCGTAAATTATATAAACAATAGATTAGCGCGTAGTTGTAGCGGCGTAAATGGTTTCTGGCGCTAACTCATAGAATGTATGAGAGTAAGGCCGCTTGCAAACAAGATGCATTTTACGGATGCAAGACGTATGACTTGAATAAAATCAGTGATAAACTTTTAATTTTTCAATTTCAAATACTGACGTTTAAAATTCATATCACTTGCTATAATGGTAAAGGAAATCATCGTGAGTAAACCCGCACATCTGACTGAGTTCCCCAAAAACCACTCTCTAAGGTGTGTGAGATCTGTCAACCCGAACTTGGACCCGAACCCGAACCCAAACCAGCGTGACAGATAATGGCCTTAATCCTCTCACTCTGAGAGGGGACCCGAGTCCAACGGTAGAACGAATAAAGAGTCGAAAAAAGACGTATCAACTAGTAATGATAAATCCTAATGAAGACCCCACATATCCATAAAGATTATGCAACCGCCGTCTTCATTTATACATATTAGCAAAAATGAATTTTGCTATTGCTACGGTCGTATCCGAGTTCATTTACTGATGTCCATAAAAAGTTGATATGAATTGTATCTGCTGTCTTTTCACTACTGTTTTATAGAGTTGAAATAAAGCATCATAAGATTAAACATCATTCAGTATCAAGACGAAGTTATCACCAATGAAGGAATCGAGCTTTACCACGACGAAGCATGAACGCATGAAAACATTCGGTAATGTTTTTTATATGGAGTGAATTTTGTGGAAGGGTCTATGTAAAAAAGAACCAACGATAAAAAGGAACTGGTTATAAAAAAAAAAATGTCGAGTGTGATTACGATGATAATAATGATTAAAATGGTGGTAATGACTTCATCAAGTATCAGAGTAAGAAATCATTACTGTCAACGGATGCGAAGGATTTCTTTCTCTCATGGCGGTCTTTTGGTTAACACTTCAATCAAATAGTTCTTAACAACTATTACAAAATAATTCAGCTGAAATGAAAATGATAATAGGCTGAACGCCTTCGAAGACTCACTAATAACAGAATTACGCGATGAGGCCACAGAATATTGGCACATAAATCATAGTACGTAAGACATAAATTACTATCGCAATATGGTCTAGTACTGCATAATTTCCCTAGGGGAACATTGTAGGGTTGCTGATGTTCAATGCCAATAGCTAAAAAAGAAACATGTACTCACCCACCATTTAAAGGATTATTTTTATTGATAATAAAATTTCACTTCGCATAAGTAAAGGCCTAAAACATTTCATCGAGCACTTTATTTACTATTATTATATGTCTTCACACTATATCCCTTTCGGGGTAGATACTGAGAACTGAGTGCCAAATATCTTTATGCTTACAGACCTGACCTAAATCTTCTACATATATCTCTTTCTTCTTGCATGCACGCAGGATTCGGGCAGAATATTTTAAACTCAAAATATTCACTTTCAAAATTATGTATAGGTAATAAAATTTATGTGTCATATATTGATTTTTAAAATTGTGTAATATGAGTCTGTAATTTAAGAACAAATTGTGTTAATTGGTCTTTCATATCTACTTCCGCTTCTCGAAGCTTCCAAACGATGTTAAACTAATTATCTGTTGGGAAACTTATAAAAACCTTAATGACAGTGTTAAGCAGTTATATAGTATCTACTTATATACAATTTCAGGAATAAATTCCTGCCTCAAGAGCGCTGCATGCACGTAGTAACTGACAGTAAAACCTTCACTGTTTGGAAGGGATTCAATAGAAAAATGCCTCCAGTACTCACATCACGTACAGACGCGAGAATCCACAACAAATCGAATACGTTCCAGAAAATTCCGACCGACCCGAACAGGTTTCGGATACGAAGATTTCGCGAATTTTTATGGAGTTGTTTCATTCATTGACGAACATTAATGGAATAAGGAAAGAAGATATTTTTGGCGGAAACATAATACATATTACAATGATCAAATTCCGTATATTAAGTTATATTTGAAATCTGTTGTCTTTTTTATTTGATTTATATTATTATTCGTAATGTACTAGGAGGTCAGGTAGACTACCTTGATGGTGCTGTGATCGCAAGTGCGAGTGCCGATTGAGAGAATCTGGGTTCAAATTCAGTGTTGGGTACGATTTTTCTAACTTAGATTTTCTATTAGTGGCTCGGACTCTGAATATGAGCCAGGTGTAGGGCAATAGACTCACCACCTATTCCATTGTGGGATGTAGTCGAACATGGTGAAACGAGGGATTGTACTATATTTCTCC
>DWME01007023.1:0-13017 GCA_018244795.1 Parelbella ahira ahira
CGCCGCCCGCGCCACCCGCGCCCGCCGCGCGCGCCACCGACACGCCCGCCGCGTACTGACACACAGCGGTCAAACGCACACTTTATTACATGCTGTTTATCCGTACGCCTTTCTAAACTCTATTATACTCCAAACAGAGAATCACAATACATTAACTTTCTATTATAGACCGGCCTCTCCTGTCCGATTAGTCCACTGGTAATATTCACACCCTATGAAGAAGTTGATCATTATCCACCTAGAAGTGATAGTTATTATTTACCTAGGGGACGTACACATTTTATCGAATACAAATAATTATAGCTACGATTTTAATTAAGTCCACGGCGCCATCATAATATAAAAACTAATATACATTAAAAATACGACCACTACGGGATGAGGATATGGGAAGGGTAATGGGAAACCTCTTTATTAAACATTCGTCGCGGAGGGTGCATGTAGGGAGACTGTTGGAGACCTTGAGTGACTGACACGGCGCTGGGCGTGCTGCCCGACCGGGACCGCCCGCCCGAGCTAGGCAGCTAAGGAAAAGGGCAGCTTGTAAAGAATATAGATGGTCAGAGAAGATTATATTCCATGTTCTAAAGTAATTAACTTTTAACTATATTTGACCTTTTTAATCTTCATATTAGCAACAAAAAGTGGTATATCCAAGCCTGGAAAAAAAATTAATAGGATGGCTAAAACGTAGCCAAGGTATCCAAGTTAATTTGTTGGAAACAGATACTTGCGACAAAAAATATTTGTTACAGATATGATGGTGTTGAACTGTTTAATTAAGGAATATACGAATGATGTTGGTGGTAAAGTATGAGAGCGGACGAGGGTGGGCGAGGGTGGTTACCTGTTGCGTGATCCTGGAGTTGGGTGTGGGCTGCGGCTGCGGCTGCGGTTGGGGCTGCGGCTGCGGCGGCGGCACGTTCTCGGCGCCGCGTCGCCCCGTCGTGTCGCCGCCGTGCCCGTTGGTGTAGCCGCCGGCCACGCCGCCCGCGTTCGACACGCGCATCTGGTTGTTGCGGGTGACGCGCGACGGCGCTGAACGTACACACAATAACGACACATATTAGCTTATCGTTATAACCATTCGCTCTTGTTGTAGTAGCAATCTTATTTTTACATAGCGACAGTTAAATATGCTTTAAAATGGTCCTGTATGGGAACAGAAACTAGAGCACGATTGCATTGCAAGCACCTTTGTATTGATGAACATTCACTCTCTTATAATATGTGAGGTACTTTATGTAATTCTTTAAAAGTTCACATCGACTACAAAATGATTAAGAATATTTAAGGTTACAGAGAATATCACAACAGCGGATTAATGCTGTAACATTTACTGAAAATTGATCTTTAGTGACTGTTTAAATCTGTTACAGTCAAAAAGAGAGTTTTGGAAAACAAGCGACCCCCAAAAGTCCTAAAGTGAGAAAATGAGACTCTAGCACTTGGGTGATTTTTTTATAGAACTGTATAAATCAGCAGTATTGATAAATATAGAATTCATGTCATTGACACATAATTAGTAGTAAAATATTAATGTACCAAATAGTTGCATGTAATTGTAAAAAAACATATTTTGAAAGACCAGAACTTGTTCTGTAATAATGTATGAAGCTTTCTACGTTGTAAATATAATGATGTCCTGATGAATAGAGGCATATGATATAATGCGATAACGACGGTTCCTTGAGATTCAATAAAATGTGACGTAATTAACCTTTATGTACAATAAATAAATATATAGGTATATGTACAATAAATATATATATAGGTATATGTGAACTACTTCTTTGACCCGACAGTTTATTCAAAAATATAAAAGCAGATACAACAAATATTCCCACCTAAGCATACGACTTAAGCATTGCATGAAAAAGTCTATACAAAAGAAAAAAAACTACACAAAACAAAAGCTTATTCGGATCGAAGTCAATCGAGCAGCGGAATTGTGTGCAAACAAAAACAAAACAAAACTCGTTCGGTGCGGTAATAAATCGGCGGAACGGTGTCTTACGTGGCTTTGGCAGCCGCTCCTCTTGCAACGAGCTCGCCTCTTGCTTGACGAGCGTTTCACATTTCTCAAACGCCTCTACAGCAGTGTTAGATTCGGAGGAATCCGCGACTCGCTTCCGACACCGGAACCACGAGCAGCACATTTTTGGCTGTCGTTTGCGACTCTACAATCCGCTACTTCTACGTCCACTATATCATTGACTCTATCATCGGCTGCATCTGAGCATGCCGTCGTTCATTCTGATTTTTTAAATCCTAAATGTTAATAATTTGGTGCGGTGATTTATATCTTTTGACATATGTTGTATGAAGAGGTGCATAGTTCGAAGTGGCAGGCGATTGCGTCGGCGCAAGGTAATCCTGCGCCTGCGCCGACCGCCATATTAGGATCTCTTTCCGTATTCAAGGCAATGAACCATGACGCACGCGCGCGCGCCGGCCAGGTTGCTCGCGAATCGCCAAACTGAACAGTGAGCACGTCACTGTAAACCGCAACGTGTACGAATTCAAATCGGCCTTGATGCTCTCGTCGACCACTGACAACTTTCCCATCGGTAGCAAAACGTAACCGTTGCGGACCAAAAACGATACATGACCAGAACGGTAGACCGCGAACACTGTACAGTGTCAGATCAAAAGCGGACGTAAACAGAACATGTGAACGAAACGTATGCCACAACGACGCACGCTCGACTGGCGCTGAGAGAACGAGACATCAGCGGGGATCAATTACTGGGATTAATCGATGGGTGGCCGTCTGGAGCGGCAATGTAACGACAGCAGTGTATCGCGTGACACGTTAGGTTCGGTTTGTCCGACTGATATCAAAAATTCATCAGCGTATGACGTCACGTTAGCTTCCGATCAATATTGTACGATATACAACACTATTCATGTAGTCCCATGAAAATACGTTTATTGAACCTGACTGCAAATTTATAATAGACAATATTTCGTGTCTATCATTCACACCGTTAAAAACATGGCTGGAATTATTTATCTTATGCGAATTGCACGTTTGATCAGATCACCACGGTACAGACGGAAGCACGGTAATGATGTGGTGACCTCTCAAGAGATGTCGCTAGGTAATTATATAACCGCAAGATACACTATCAATATTAGTGTCCATAGATCGACACCTACGTACTTCCGCATAACCACCTAGATCGAGTTGTCAGGATTCTTATATTAATACGGATCTAGAACTAATCATATTGAATAAAGTTAGTAATATTAGACTTCCGATCGAGAGGTCTTGGGTTCAAATCCCGGGTCGGGTGCTATTAGATTTTTCTAATTTAGAATTTCTAGTAGTGACTCGGGAGTCTGGAATTGTGCCCGGTGTATATCAATAGGCTCACCACCTATACCATCCATTAAAGCGCTATATCGCTAGCGTTCGACGATTAATTATCATCCTGACACACAAGGAACAAGTTCCAGCACTTTGCAGTTCAGCGAACGTTAGCACGGAAAAGCTAAATTTACAATTGCGAACAACATGGAAGAGCAAATGTTATCGCTCCGTGGGTTCCGCGGGCCGCGGCACGCCGTGGGAACATCGTATTTCAAGTTGCATGCGAGGCTTAATCGTAACTTCACATACAAAGAGTCCATTCCATTCTATCATTCATTGATCAAATACAAGAATAACGTTATAACTGATTGCTATAAAAAATAGACGTGACATGTTGTCGGACGCACGAATACAACAGGAAGGCCTTGTAAGAATCCTATCAAACGTGGAATGAAATAGTGTATAGAAGTAGAAGTAATTCTTGGTCTAATATGTACAAAAGAACATTATTCACAACCGATATACACATAATTGGAGTTATGTTAAAAACAATAAATAGTCGTTTCTCAAATTTGTACTTGTATAATAAAAAGAAGAAAACTTCAATGAATTCACAAATCGAGCGAATAAATATTGTCATTAGTCTTTGTCATCTCTTCTAACCAGATGACGAGGCAATTGCGGAAGAGACCGTGGAAATCACTTTTGACCATTGACTCCGTGCCCTATCCGATTATCACCGAGACATGACGTAACCGAATTATACCATAAAATTAGGTACGGATCTGAATGCGCTTGTTATTGCCGCTTTAATTAGAAAATCACCATTAACTATTTTAGAAAAAGACTATTAGCTACCCCTCTTGCGAAATCATAATTCGCTTTACGCCAATAAATCTGTGGAGGGTAATAAGATTTTTAAGTATCTGGTAATCGAGTCGTTCTGGAATAAAGTATTTGTGTATTTGCAACGCATAAATAGACAGCAATTACTGGTAGAAGAGAGCCGAACACCGGGCTAACACCACTGCACGGAGTAGAAGAGTGTTGTGTACAGAACTGAAGAACTCATGTAAACTGTTTATAACAATGATAATGAAATACAAAACCATAAAACTTGGATTCCTTGCAGCAATTAATTCAATAGTAACAACGGAGAACAAATAATCGGGACTCTGCGCCAAATTCCAGATGGGCCCAAATTAGACAATTCGATTGACAATGGGCAAGCATAAAAACCGTCAAGTAAGATGTCGTGAGAAATTCGCAACGGTCATTAGCCGCTGCCCACACTCATCGCGACACCGATCTGATTCACTCCACATGAACAACGAACCCGCGTTAAACCAATTTAAATTTTAAGTTGTTGCACATAAGAACCTCTTGACGCGTCTTCGTGATATTAAAAACCGTGATCAACAACTTGGATCACTGGTAGCACGTGGGCAGGAATTGATGATACAAAACGCAGGACGAAATGTCAACAAAAATAACACTTGAATTAAAAGTTTTGTCGGTTTTGATTTTTTTATGTACGAAGAGAGTAGCAAAGTAGGAGACACCAGACGCAATAAGCCTCTGTCACCAATAGACACCTGCTAAGTATTGAAGAGGATTGTAACAGTCTAGAACTTTCAATGTCACTTAACTTACTTTACAGAATTGCATGTAAGGAAGTCGTGGTTACATTTCTTCAATACGTATACCACTTGTTAGCATAAAAACTGAGTGTTGTAAGTAATCCAATCTAGGGCAATTATAAACAAAAACATCCTTCAAATGCAAACAAACTTCGTAAGTCGACTAACTATCGTGTAAGTACTTGCATGATACATCATTTCACAAAGAACAATACGATTGAGATTAAATTATAACGTAACATCACGCCTGTAATCCCCGAAGGGGTAGGCAGAGGAGTGTAGTGCACTCCCACGTTTCACAAGTTCGTTTTTTAAGTCCCACGGAATAGGGTTGAGCCTATTACCATACATCGGGCACAATTTCAGGCTCCGAGTCACTACTAGAAATTTAAAATAAGAAAAATCCAATAGTACCCGATCCGGGATTTGAACCCAGGACTCCTGATCGGCAGTCGCGCTTGCAATCACTCGACCGACGAGTTAGTCAAATTATAATTATTGTTTTCCGATATTTCGTACATTAAGAACAACATCAAAATGCTTTATGAGATTTGTATAGCCGTAAATGGCAGTAAATAGCTCAGAATACTGTTAATGCAAAATGAAATATTTATATTGACGTCACAAATGGAATATTCATACCACACAATCCTCGGCACTTGTTTATCGATACCCACTTTCCGACATAGGAACTTTCTCATCCGATCCATCTATCAATATGCGACGTCAGTAAGAGGGAAATCCGATTCCCGGGGGAAAATACACATAGCACAGTAAATATAACTTATTACAACGTACATAAGATTCAACATTCATACACTTAACTCGGTAGAACTTACGGCCCACGTTTGCCCGCCGTTGCTGCGTTTGCAAGGTGCATCTCTCGTATAGCACTGGCATTATACAAAACAACAAAAATGTATAAAAAAAATAACAGAACAGGAAAAACTATGGCAACACGAAGGTCAGGTTCCCGACACTACTCGGTGCTCTCCATTCGTTTTGATTGGATTGGAGCGCGGTGCCAGGCGGTATGGTTGGTACGAAGCCGGCCGCGCACTGTCCGCGCGCGCCCTCCTCTGCCAACACTTATACACGAATTAGCAAACCCCGCTGACCGCCCCGTGGAAAATTCAACCCCTAAATACGTTGCTGGTATTAATGACTGCACGCTATCAAGGCATTTTAATTACCGAGAATATATGACCGCACACGGCGAGACATATGACGGCGGAAGAGACGAGAGCCGAGAGTGGTATATCAAAAAAGTAGAGACATTTCTTGCAAAGGTCGCCGTTGAAATAGAAACGGCGACGTTGTATGACCTTTGAAAGTGTAATAATGTTACTAAAGAAAATCGCTTCTAACATTATTATTTCCTCAGAAATGTGCGGAAACAACAACTTTTCATCAAGGCGAATACTATTGTAACTTAATATTCATATTGGTGGTACTTTTAATATGTATTTAGATAAGGAAAATTTTAAACTAGTCAGTGTGCAGTGTCACAATTTTGTATGTTGCACGGGCTTTCTCGTTTTAAACATAATTACTGATAAAAATATTACTTACACTGTTAGATAATATTTGTGCTTCTTGGTTTAAAATACATTTTTAAAGATTTCCTGTAAATTTTCTTTAACAGTGTAATTGAAACGTTGAACAACGTGTTGTTTACAGTTATAAAAAATTCGTCGTAAGCCAGATGGACGACACGCCTTGAAATGAATACAATCTTCTAGAGCTATTAATAAGATATTTGCTGAGTAAGGTCAAAGCCATACGATCGAAGGAGGAAGGAGACGATACGAATATTCCATAAATATGAATTTGGAAGGGCAGTGGAAGGCAATGGAAGGTTAACGGGGTTTTTAAGCGCTGAAACAAAATAGGCTTGCAATCTACAATTCCAAATTTAAAACGAGTGCCGTGATACAAGCCTTTGTACTACTATCGTTAACTGTTAGGATTCCTCAACGACTCCAAGTAGCTCATTAGGAATGTTTCAGTTATTGATTATTTCCCTTGTCCTATTGATTATTAATATCCCTTTTTATCTTATTTATAAAGAGCTAAGCGGAATAAGAAGGAAGTGAGAGACGCATTGTGAAACTAGTAATAATACCGACAGGAGATTTTAATTAATATCAATATCATAATCATAGAACAATCAAAGTAGCCTATTGATGAATAAAGACTGAACCAAAAACAAACCTTATTTTGCAGATAACTAAGAACTCTTGCCCACCAACATACGATCTCGTCAGAATTTGTCGCAAAAACTTCTACGTTAAAATTGATCGATGTAGTGAGCCGAACTAGATGTGGCCGAGGACGAGTCTTGGCACAATTTCAACAGAGGCCAACGCACTAGATATCAAATACTAGACGAGGCGGTAAGAACAAATTCATCATAGATATGCCCGTCTCCAAGCGCACGAAGTTTTAAATGTGGAACGATCTTTTCACACAATAATCAACCATAATGAACTACGTACATATATCCAAACAGATACAGGAAATATATGAATAGGATTCTCTCAGTAAAATAAAGAATGCCTATCTATCTAGCCAGCCATCTAATTAAATTAGCGAGCCGATTGGACTTCTACGCCGTTCATTAAACGCCGACATCCAATTAAATCACTAGGCCGACAGTTAATACACTCAACGTTTAATGACTTGACGTATTAACGTATTGAAAGTTAGCCCGTGGGATATGACTAACCAAGACTCATGCAAGTGATTCTAACCTAACCTAAGCAATCACCAATATCTAATTCAACTAAATGACTACACGACGTTCAGCCGTCAGGTTAAACGTTGCGCTCAATGAATTGGCTGGTTGTTATGCAGCGATTTAATTAAATGCCGACATTTAGTTAACGGCCTAGGCTGTTTACTAAATTCCTGATGAAGTTAGTTGGCTGCGACATCTCCATCACGTCAACGCGAAGACCTTGAACTTTCATTTTCAAAATTACCAGATATTTGAATGCGCACAAGACGTATATAGATCAAAATCACTGCACAGTCATTAAGATATACAATTCAACGAGTAAATAAAATATTAAACATATTTAATTTGTAACTGCCTCTTATGACATTAATAACAAGTAATAGTACACATCTTGGCACACCACGCAAGCCTATTATATGTCAAACTAAACAGAAACGGTGCTATGGTAACAAGATAGCGGATAAAAATAAATCTATAAATTTCAGAACACATTCCTAAGGGGTGAAATTAAGGCCTTAACCCTTCTCTTTTTATGTAAGACCGCTGACCAACACTAAAAACGTTAACCGGTGAAATATAAGCCCTGTTGCCCAGCGGTGAAAGTACATTTATAGTGCTGCTTACAGGGATAAATCCTGGAGAAAAATATGGTATGCACGACCTGCACAAATATGACTGTCGATATTAGCGCATCCAAGATTTATCTCTCTTTACGTTAGACTTGGTGCTTCACCTAGCACATAGCATGAACAATGCATCGTTTTGTCATAAATCTTTCGATGCAAAAACAGGTTTCATACCGTGGCGATGTATAATTTGGAAAAACGAAAGGAACAAAACACCATAAAAGCGACAGAGAAAGAGAAACAGAGACGGGAGCACAGGGTGGATGGAGAAGATGGCGGGTAAAAGCGAGATAGACGAAAACATTTATTGCCTCCAACAGTAGAATACAAATATACAACAATTAAAATCGTTTTTCTCCTAAGCAAATCTAGCCCGAATAGGGCCAACAGCTTTTTAATGGTGACTATAAAACTTGCGACGTGCAGAATGTATTATAATATATACCTAAACTATGTCTTATAATGAACGTAACTATTCTATTTAAATTTTAAGTTTACTACTACTTAGAACTAAGAAACTTACTACCACTACCGACTGCCTCGTTGATTGAGCTGTTGCAACCACAACCAAGGAATCGAATGGTTCTGGGTTGGATCCCCGGAAGTATTATAAGATATTATAATAGTACATTTTATTTTATGGAATATATACAATAAAATACAATATGCATAATTTCATAAGGATATTTGAGACGTCGGCGTGCTACGTCCACTATTCAGCGTGCAGCGTGTACCGTGCAGCGTGCAACGTGCAGCGTGCAACGTGCAGCGTGCAGCTAACAGCGTGTAGCAATACCGTGGTATTGCGGCGACGCGGGTCCTGCGGGGGTCGAGGCCGCGCGTCGGTTGCGGCCAGTGTAATGCGATCTTGACATTGCGCTGCGCGAAGGCCGCCCCTTACCCGCGCCGGATTCGATCAAAATTGAAACCTCACTTTATATATTTGAACGGAACAGTACTAAGTGATTCCACCAAATCAATCAAACTATTTATCTAAACACTAAAAGGATTGTTGTCAACTTCACACACATTTTTTTTTATTGTGATACAATCCAAAACCTCCAAGTTATAACACCGGTCTACTAACTACTGTGCGAACTGAGAATTAGTCAAATAATATTATGCAGCGACATTACATGTAAAGAAAAAGAAACAAAGGAAGTGAGCGGTATTTTTTTCTAACATTTAAGCACTCTATATAAACCCCAAATGTGTTTAAATGATTCTATCCGTATATGTACATATATACATACATAGCTACATACTTTAAAGAAGTCTTCAAACTGTACTTTTTTAAATCTCTACATACTTCAAATGTTGTTTGCTTATAAAACTTGTAAACTGAACAATAACTTCATACTATTTAGAGAGGTACTAAAAACTCACTGCGAGTATCTCCGACGCAGAATGATGTAAACAGAACGTTGCGTAAGGCGATTTACAAGAGAGTTGCGATATTGTAAATCTACCCGCATAACGGATTCGCTACGGTCCCTGTGTGAGGTCATTAAAATCATCAAACGCGCAATCGCGAGGTCGATACTCTCAACATTAAACGACTCGGGCTCAACAAGCGACTAGCGACGGTAATTAAGATGTCGCTAAACACCGTCATAATCTGGTGACGCCGTTATCAATCATGAATAAAACAGACCTAAAATTAATAATAGTAATATCTTGGAGCAACTCACTCGCAGTAGCCTGATGATAACTAAGCAGAGTATGCTCTATAGTGACCGGACCGTCGCGTCGATGAACTAGCCGGTCGGACATGAAGTACTTTCAAGTGGCCATCTTCCACCGATAAGACTAATTGTAAGATTTCATGTTCACTGTTCGACATAGCCCATTCATTTTCACCAAATTTTCCCGCTGTCTATCCTGCTTCCCGTCGGCGGCTAGGGCACTTAGTTGGGCCTAGGCAAGCTGCGCCATACTACAATCTACCAGCCATTATAAGACTTAGAATTGTAGAAATATTCCAATCAACAACGAAAAACGTATATTATATTTACCTAAATAAATGTAGCCGCAAATGTAGAAGAGTATAGGAAGGTGGTAATCAAAAGTCCACATAAAATGAGCGATACGTAGAAGGTCTGCATACGCCAGGCATTTTTTAGAGGTTTCAGTGAGTATAAAGATGGTGCCTGCCGTGCCAGTCGTACCGGTACGACACGGCGGTCCGGGCCGGGGCGGGCGAGTCATCGGTCCCGATGTAGGCCAGACAAATAGGGCGCACAGCAACGGTCCTTGCCAAATAGTCGTTCTTGCAGAAATCAACCGACACATCAGAAGCACATTACAGAAACTTCGAGACTTCTCGCTATTTATACATTTAAGTATTGTGACCGTAATTTAGGGATTATATTTTAAAGACATTTATTTCTACGATCCCATGTAGCTTAACATAATTAACATTAGCTTAACATAACACACTTAACATAATTATAAACATATCACGCCTGTATTTTCCTAAAGGAGTGATTTCCCAAACGGTTCACCAGTAATGTTAAATTTGCCCTGGAATAGGGGATGAAGTGCAACACATTTATTTAAACTCCAATTCTTTTGTCTCAGTTTTTGTTATGCTGTAACACTTTTCTAAGTTATTTTATATTGTTTTATAATTAAATGAAATCTCATACCAATCAATAAGTAAAACAGATATGAGGTTACTATAACGAAAGATTTACAAATACTTAACTATGAGGAGATGGAATCATTACTTGAACATACACAGATATAAATTTATATAAACTCATATACACACACGCACTCACACACTTATACGCACAAACTTATACACGGACACTTATACACTAACAATTATACACAAACATCTATACACATACACATAGGCAATCACGCAAAAACACACACATGTTCACACATTCAACAATAACAACGCACGGTACACATCAAGCATTTCATACAAACCATATACTGGTATTTGAATATTTTGTTTGTTCCCATACCTAATTTAATTAGTTTAATCGATAACTTAAGGAAGAGCGAAGCCTCTTACTACAGGCTTATGCTTAAAAGAGAGAGAAAGAGAAGTAAATTATTATGGAGTAAATAAAGAATTATTATTATTATTACTTCGAGATACAGTTCTAGAGTTTTCGTAACATCACCTCGTCACAATAGCTTCGTAAAATTTTAACCACATGTTGGCATAGTTCCTGGACGTGGAACAAAGATATGCATTTTTAAGATGACGTGACATTTCAGTGAGAATTTCTCGAGACTGCTCTTTATGCTTTTATAGAATCTATGTATATAAATTAGTCGTATCATAGCTAAGAACTCCGAAGGATAGCAAAGTACCATTGACATGCAACTTTCTTAGATTTCTTTCAATCCATCATACGCCGGGAATATGTCGGCGGGAAGCTTACAATGATTTTAGCTACAAATTACGTTTAATGTTGTACGAATATTATATTAAAATTGTACAAAGTGGGTCATGTGCAATACGAACATTGGGCCAGTGGCCTTCCGGACAGCGTAAACACAAATTATCGTGCCGTACATACAAACGTCGTCGTGAGGGGCACATCGCGTGCTCGCAGGTGTCACGACCGTAAGCCGATGACCGTAGTATTATCACACTCACTCCCATAGCCATTAGTACGTCACTTCCGTATTTATTTTCATATGCCATATTAATGCTCATTGTATACATTGATTTATATTGATCTCAAAAGACCAAGTATGTTTTCCTATGTTAATATGTGACGCAAAATTTATAGACAATCTATGGGCAGCGGTGCGTCCCAACGTACATCGCAACGCTGACGATACATAGCCACCACAGTTCCACCTGCCCACAATGTTTACCTAATAAATTATCCGAGACCATTGAACCCTAGTAAAATGCATCGCACCATTTGTGCCAAATTGCCTGAGCGATTCTTACAATTGAACATATACACCTCCCTGTCTAGCACTGAACTGTAAGGAGAGACAGAACAAAACCCGCATGCTTATTACGTGTACGGCTGAATCATCGCGTGATAGAAGACGAAACGTCAATTCAAGATTGTCCACGTTCGGTTGCTTTAACCAATATTTGTGGTTCCGTTTTGACGCATCGTGACGACTGTACAATCCATTAAGGGCGGGAATTATACCGATAATTTTGATCTTTTTTCATAATACCAATGAACTTAAGAGATAACTGTCAAATGACAGCTAACATAACATAGAAAATAGGAGAGTACCGTGTGAACAGCAACATATTACACTAATTTAGTGAACAAAATAAGGATAATATTCTGGTGAAAATAAGCAGGAATCACGAAGGGAGTCAAATCGAGTCGAATATTATTTATGAAGCAGCAATGTCACAAGTTATTATGACAGTACAAAGAGCGGGTATACTTCAACTTGTGCCGGGAGAGGAGCAAGACCACGCACGAGAGCACGGGAACAAAACAAAAAAGGCGCAACAATAAAGCTCTATTCCATATAAACGTAAGATGGTCGTTTGATAATGCGCGTGGCACCGTTAGCTTGTACGAGTGTCTCGTTGGCGCTCGATACCGACACAACTTTTCCGACTAAATATATAAAATGAATAATCGACCCATATGTCATTCCACTGTTGGAATTTGGGTCTCCTCTCATATTGAGAGGGTTAAGGCCGTAGTCTGCCGCGCTGGCCGAGTGCCGGTTGGCAGACTTCAC
>DWME01007024.1:0-13017 GCA_018244795.1 Parelbella ahira ahira
AGCGCGTACGGACTATGTGACCGCTTTGATCTAACACTACACACCTACATGTTTTAAGTCTACTTTATGCACTGGGAATAGTTCTTGTTCTTCTCCTTTGTTCTCTGTAACTTGCCACCCTTAGGGACAGTTTAAATCCGCAAGTCTGCAAGGGGCATCGATCCTACGAGTTTAACGGGAAGTAGGCAATTCCATGGACATATTCAATCTCATAATAATACTAAATCTCATAAACATGCATTAACCTCAAGTATGAAGTCTCATGAATTTGATTGAGATTTATTTTTCATTATAGATGTTTCCAAGCAAGCGAACCATGTGATGTTTCTTGATCATGGCACTTGCTAGGCAGCTGTATATAATCTGTCTTTTCACTAGATTAAACACTGATGATAAAATATACACAGTAAAATTAACCAGGGAATGACTGTTGCAAGTCTAAAATCAATTTGGGCCAATGTCATTTCTTATTACTTAACTGGGTGTATTATTATACCCCCATACTTGTTATATATATAAAATATTTCAAATTGTTCATACAAAAACTATGTAAAATCCAATTGTCCCACCATTATTGTCCCACCACCGGTATTTGGCCACAGTGAATGTGTCCGCTCTTGTAAACCATCATTGCCTGTTGTCTATGGCTCTCTTATAGTAAAACATGGATAGTGTACTTTATAGAAGTTCTAAAATTTTGTTTCACATGTTTATTCAGCTAAATACATCTAAGATACTTATGTTTACAGCATTGTTCTGTATGAGCAATGTCAAAGAGAAGACCAAGAACTAATCAGCCTGTCTTATGAATTCTGCCAATACCTTAGTACAAATAAATATCTCATTTATTGTGAACACCAACATTTTCATAGGATTATTTGCATAACATTACTATAACTAATAAATTTTGGCTAATTTCAGCTTATGGTATTCTGTATTTTAATGATTGTGTAATAAGTTAAAATTAAATGAATAAATAATTTTTGTAATAAATATATCTTTGAAATTCACATATTGGTTACAATCTATGACATTCATTTGACAAATGTCAAACTCGATTAATATATTGCAGTTGTAAAGTTAGATGTACTTTTTGCTCAATGCAAGTTTAATCTAGAACATATAAAAAACAAAAAGGTAAAAGAGAAAAGGTAAAAAAAAATTATAAGAGAAATTGCTGTAATATGTATCAATAAATTATATAAAGCAATATGAGTTTTCTATGAAAATTTAAAATCTAAAATCAGCCTACATGAAAACATCACAATATTATATAAAAAACAATGTATGTGAGAAGTCAATCAACAAAATGTTTGACAAAGCAGAAGTGCAGGTGAACCGCAAGGTGAAATCAAGTTATATGTAATGCATGAAATCACATTGCGCTCTCGATATTACATATGGACATAAGTGAAAAAATGTTTATGCTATGTAAATGGAATGTAAAGATATGTATCAATTAACCGTAAATGTTAGTAACTTAAGAATCTATTCAATAAAACTTTTACAGTTCATTTATAGCTTATAATATCTGCTTATATACTCTGCAGCCAGAAGGTTCTGCATGTGTCTGTACCGTTAGTATATACTGTGTAGAATAATTTAAAAAAATTAATAATTTAAAATAATATTACTCGATGTCAACTATTTTTCAATAACTCTTATCTCATTAATTTGTATTATATTTCAAATAAATTTATTTCACTTCTCGTTTATATTTTAAGAATGCTTTTTACGGCGTAGATATTTCATACAATTATTATAAGAATTTATCGTCTATTTGTGTAGTAGTAATTGTGTGGTCCGGTGAATATAACTACATACAAAATAACTATAGAAAATATTATATAAAAATGTAGTGTGATATGAAAATAGAGCAGTTTGCTTTAAACATTAATAAATATTATGCCTTGTTCATAATATACCAGTTGCCATTTGCAATTATATACAATCTAAGTGATAACCTCTCGATAGCAATTTTTAAGCTATTTGTTATTATTTCCATCCATCATATTTCAAATACATTAAACGAAGTGAGACAAAATAATATATTACTCTTTGGTACAAAGATAATTCTTCTCTTCAATTCCCATGTGGACATATCTGAATGATAAATTTAGTGATCTGTTCTCAATCTGGCTAATTATTTGCTTGTCTTTATGTCTATACACATCCTTAATGTCCAAATAATCCTAATGTAAGACTAAACATCTGCTGTAATGTTGTAACAAAAACTATTGAGTGTTTATGAATAAGGAGGAAAGTCAATAGCTGTTCTGTATCATCCAAGCAAGACTCGTACATTTTATAATTTTAATGCTAATTTTAAATAAGTTTTGCCACAAAAAAAATCTATTGTCTTGTATCTATACAAATGGCGACAAAGCTAGCTATTAGTTATATATACTTTTTAATTTGATGTATATATTATGGTCAACTCGTATCCTGACGGGCACTTAAAATTGTACAGAAATTTATTAGTAATCATTGCCTGTTGCAACATAGGGTCTGTGCTCAATATAAAAATAAATGTGTGAAAAAACTAACATTGTACATTTCAATATATGTATGATTATTGGGAGACTAATTCAGAGCACTGGCAGGCCATGGCTTTAATATATCTCATACATTTACCTCTTAATTGATTAAAGAACTCTATAATTTTATCGTGTGTAAAAGTGTAAAAGTACATGCGATTGGTGTTTAAAACAAAAATACTATAAAAATAATGGTAGATGAACAATATTATATAAATTAGAATATTGTATTGATGTTTAGTGTGCTCTAAGTGAAATTAAGTAGTTATGTGTCTAATAAAAAAAAACTTACTGATATTTCTTGCCAAGTGGCATATAACAGTGAACAGAAGGTACAGAATTGAGCGGTTGTTGTAAATAATTAATAACTAATGATATATCGGTTTCATTGTTATATACAAAGACGACAGCCGCTCGGAGACATCTTGTTCTTTCGTTGGCCATTTTGTCTATGACGTATCCAGCTGCTTTTGATAGTTGTCGTAACATTATGCCTGTAATCCCCGAAGGGGTAGGCAGAGGAGTGTAGTACATACACTCCCACGTTTCACCAGTTACGTTTAAGTCCCAAGGAATAGGTGGTGAGCCAATTGCCATACACCGGGCACAGTTTCAGACTCCGAGTCACTACTAGAAATTCTAAATTAGAAAAATCCAATAGCACCCGACCTGGGATTGGAACAAATGGACCTCTCGATCGGCAGTCGCGCTTTGCAACCACACAACTAACGAGGCAGTCAAATTATCTTTTATTTAAATATATTTAGCCAATTATAATCAAATCCGTACATTGCCGTCCCACACATGTAACACAAAGCTGGTAACACGATGCATAATGCCTGTGCAAAGTCTAAACTGGATTTTCTCGTTAAAGTTGGCATCGCGTCTGGTTTTAAATCAACTTCATATGGATTTAACACGCGCTCGTAACTTCCTCTAATCCAATATTAAGAGCTTCCAGCCGTCTCGAGTCGTTACCGTGTAGAGCAAGTGCACAGTTTGCTGGTAAGAACTTTGTTAATAAGTAAGTATGCTTCATTTAATATTAGTTTTACTTAAAAATTATTTAGCAACACTACACTTGTGGTAACTAATAAAAATTTCACAGATCATACTTAACGCAAAACCAATTACCACGAAAAAATGGAAGAACCTACTGGCTTCTGTGTTCCTGGACACATAACCTGGGACTCTACAAAGCAATTGTGAATAGGCTCTTCCTAGGCATGCGTGTTCCATCTTAGGTCGTATGTGCGTTTTCCATAAGGTGAGATCGCAACCTAACGCTAGGCTATCATATAATAATAAAAACATTACTATTCTTTGAAATCTTTTAGCTATCAAAAATCGAACCGAGAACTCTCTTTACCTACAAAAATGATCGAAATTGTATACAGTGTAGATCTGAAGTCTTTCTACTTGTTTCTATCTCTACCTAGAATTTTGGTCTCTCTTGGCACATCCCTGCGTCCATCAATTAATCAGTTCAGTTCGAAAGCGTACAAAATTTTCATTCTTATTATAGCTTTAAACACTAGCTTTGTTGAATCATCTTCTCTCAGAATTTTGTCTACATAACATCGTATACCATGGAATAGGTGGTGAGCCTATTGCCATGGACCGGGAACAAATCCAGACTCCGAGTGACTACTAAGAAAAACCTAATAGTACTTAGCCCGAGCCGGGGATCGAACCCAAGAAGTCTCGATCCGCAGTCACGTTTGCAACCATTTGACCAACGAGACACTTAATGAGATTTACGTTTAGATTTACATCTTCTATACATATAGCTTTTACAAAAACCTTACAGCCAAAGATTTATCTGTGTACATAATAAAATATTCTATTAAATAAAATGTTAATACAAATATAGGCAGATGCTAAAGATTTTCTAACAACGGAACGAAATCTCCTCGTTTATATCCTCACCGAAATAGGTACACTTGCGTGCATGTGAAAGTATAAGATTTAAAAGCCTTGTTATAACATACTCTTGACATACTTTCATATATCTGTGATAGTCTTTGATAGAACTTCTCGCCTTTTGATTAATGTCTGTCTATTCCACTTTAAAATTCAGAATATTTCTAGCAAGGCTATTTAATAACTGTTATAAATTTATAAATAAATAGAAACTAAAACTTAGATACTTAGTGGTCCTAGAAGAGGTATTTATAAATATGAATTTTAGTTTGAAAACCTAACACAACTTTTACACTTTAGTTTAATACGTTCTAAAAGCTGTTTGCTGTCCTATCTTAACAAGCGTTAAAATTTATTCATGTTGAATGTTTTGAGAATAATGGAGTGTATTAAAATGATTACACTATTTAGGTACTTCATGATTAATTATGAGAGTTATTTGATTGCTACTCTTTTAATTTTGTTACTTCGTTCCATGGCTCTCCTCCCATGAGCGGGAAACGTGGCACATACTTCATCACGCTACTTTCTAGAAGTTAGTGGAAGATTTGTGAATCTGTCCGCTGGATGCTTCTCTGCCTCCATGGCCTCCGACAAGATTTACTTATTATTACAATATCAGTATTAAGATAACATATGGAACAGGCTGCTTAGCTTGGCAACATACAAATCCTCGGAATTTATTTAAATAAATGAATAGAATTGGGTCAAAAGCACTCGATAGATATATAATTAGATTGAATTAATCATGTCAATCATCATTATAAAGTGTTTATCATAAAATACATACAGTAATAAATTATCTCTGTGCGAGTCGTATCTCTATTAAATCGATAAAAATACGACTACATATACTACATATGTATAATATACATTTTTTTTCCGCTTTATGGGAGGTTTATACCTTTTCTGGTTCGGACGCATACGACGGCTTATCCCCTGTCCGAGCGCGATGCACTATGCATTATGCACCTTCGCCATCTGTCGTTCACATACTGCAACTTGCTGCTTTCTATCTTGAGTTGTTTACTCGACCCCTTTACATATGAATTGAGTCTGCGTAGAACGTACGTAATCTGAATTCACTTACTTGGCTTTCTTGCTTGCTGAATTCTGACATTAAAGAGTAAATTGTTTTACCGTTGCATTCGACTGTACAACACAGTTTTGATTTACTTCTTTAATTTACTTAACAACATATCAGATAGAAACACCAGATAGCCAACTAAACATTAATTTCTTACTTCAGTTCCTTCTTGAGTACGCTCGTGCGGTAAAATGTTTACCTGTGAATTAAAAACAAGTAGTGAAAAACATTTTAATTAATTCTTTATTTTCCAGCTTAATCTCCATTCGTGTTCGTATTTTCTTCAGTTTTGAATATAACATACGAATGTATTGTACACGTAAAATACACGGTTAGATTTTGTGTGGCCAGCAAATTAGGCGGTTTCGTCGCGAACGTATTGTTCTGGTTCTTTTGTTTTTAACCCGAAAAACTTTATATGGGCAAGCTGAACAAAATTCAGACCTTCACCTGCCCGTAGCTGGTAAACTTTAAAACAAATATTATGTGTTATGACAGCCAACTTGTATGTTGACACATAACTAACAAACTTTTTTTATTAAACGTTTTTCGCACTACATAGCAAATGTATATCTAAAAATATCTATCTAAATATAAAACAGATCCATCCTCACTTTAGTTACAGACGAATGCGCTTTTGAATGCCTCTCATGTTTAAGTATATACGTCTGCCGTTTACAAGTTTAAGATGAATTTACGAGTTCTACTTGCGAAAACGGTAAATATTGCTGTTTCGCAGCAGAAGTAAGCGCAACAATGGTTCTAACAACTTTCTAATAATCTAACCCAATATGGTAATCGAATATTTCAATCATAAAAATAAATAGGTAATTTAAAAAGAACACTCGCAACAACTTCAGCTCCGCGAAATAGCAAACTTGAATAATAAAAAAAACTTGTTTGTCCACTTCGTAACAAAAAGTAATTTAAATCATAAATCTCTTAGGATGTATTCTGCTTAAAATTCTAAATGAATAATCCTCCAATCGGTCCCAACGGCATATTAAATTTTTTCAAATCTAAATTACATATCAAGGAACAATAATATACATGTTAGAGTAATATTAAAATTATCTTTATCACGAGATTATATCGTCACGGCAGGTCCGTTGCGTTACAAACATTGTTAACTGTATGACAATGTGGACCGTCGTGTCATGTGCTGCTTTATGTAGACCGAATGTACCCACTTTGAGTGTCCTTCAATGTGTCACAATATTTATACTCAACGAATGACAGCACCGTCCCGTAATTAGCAATTCTATCGTCAAGATGGAAGCATCATCGTCTTTCACAGCTGTCAATATACAAGTACACAATTATACAACTGAAAAGTAAAAGTATAAACCATTCTATACGAAGTTTTATCCAATTAGCTGTTACGTACAGCGAAACATCAATACTGAGGCATGTTCCGCGCGGAGAGCCGCAAGCGTTCCGCTGAGAGCCATTGTGACAGCGTTATTGTTTTTCTCTACAGTCTCAAAGTTGAAACATACGTGTTGGCAATTGAGACAATACCGCTGCTACATAGTACAAAAACACTGTAACAAAATATGGAGTCGCACTCGGTCAGAAGGCTATAATTAAAAACTGAATTTTCATTGTTAAACATATCAGAATTCCAATATAGAAATTTTTGAAAATACGTGTAGAGTACGGAGTTACGTTAATACAAATATTCAATTCGAAAAATTTAATAAAAAAAAATGTAAACAACATAATCATACGTAATAATTAGTTGAGAATAAGAACACCGGCAACATACTCCTTGATGTATCACCACAGTGAAGCCTGTTATGAAAAAAAAAAAAAAAATTCCTAGATATCGAAGAGATAACTAACCGACCGACTGAGAAATCTCCCCCGTGTGTTTCCGCGTTCCATGTGAAACATCGTCTACATTTGGAGTGCAGCCAACTGGAGACAAGTATTAAAGTTACATCCAACCACTGACACTCCTCTTTGCACTTGTACATAAATGATACATCGTTCGTTTTACATGTTATCGATAGATGTCGCTAGCAGGATTTACCAAGAGACAAAGTTTGCGCTTTAAATGTAAGGACAGGTCAGCAGATTTTGATTTAACACAATAATTATGTCATAGTCCACTATTCATCATAACAGCACGCCTGTATTTTCACATCCTTGAAAGGGTAGATAGTGGTGTGTAGTCCTCTATTCAACATAACTTTTGATTAAAGTTTGCAAATCAGAACTGCTAAGAGAACATTTTATTCAAGAATCTTAGCGATTAATGCTTAAATATTAAGAAACACATATAGAAGTGTGTTAAATAGTAAAATAACAATGCTTTTGTATTTAAATACTTTTACGAAACTATTTTTTTACATCTTTGTACCGAAATAGCTTTAGTGTTGCTGTGTCGGTAAAGCAGTTAGTTGCTCCCAATAAAAAATAATAACAGTATTACTTCTCGCCTTAACTTGCGGAATCTCGGAATCCGCTCCAACGATTTCCATGAAATTTAGTATGAAAGGGGTTTTGGGGGCGATAAATCGATCTAGCTAGGTTTCATTTTTGGCAGTGAAAAATTGCTACAAAATCATTAGGCGGTCCCTAAACCAGAAGACCCCGGTTCGAGTCCAGATGTCTCCAGCGCTATTATTTTTCACTTTTTTTTGAGTTCCTTCTTTTGTAAGAAAAACTATTATTGGGAACCCTTTATCAATTCATCTAATTCATATCAAAAAAATAATAAAAGAAACCGAGTTAAGCTCGGTGACCTCGGTACTATATCTAATACAGTCAACAACACAAAAAAAAACTTAAACAAAACATCGATCACTGGGCTAATAGGAACATACAAGGAAGAGCTAAACCCAACAAAGTCCCTAACCTCGGAAAACTGGCTGAACCTTCGTGTGTACGAAGATTCAAAGTTTAGAAAGTCACCGCAACGGGAACGACCCCAGTGACTTTGAACCGAAACTCAAAACTCACCTTTAGAATTGGAACCCAATAGACAAGTTTACAATAGAATAGGGTTGCTAACAAAGCAACATGAATTCAGTGACCTTTGAGTTTTGTGTGAGTTATTAGTAAGCAATTAAAAAATTGCACCGTCATTTTACAAAAGTATTTGTTTTGAAATTTTATTTTAAAATTATTATTGATATAAACTGTAACTGGTGAAACGTGGGGGCGTAGTACACCCTTCTGCCTACCCCTTCGGGGATTACAATCGTGATGTTACGGTTATTGTTATAAAAATCCATATAAAGTACAACTATAATTTAATAATTATTTCCTGCTAATAAATCTGAGAATTATACATATTAACTTTTAACAACATTTCATTTACCTTGATGTACCCACTTTTAATATAGAGTACGTGAAAATAGAGTAGATCGGTTCTGGAGAGAAGACCACGCCTTGGAAAAAGTGGAACGCAGGACAACCTCCAGCTGACGATATAGGCAAAATGGCTGGGAATGTTCGGATACGAAAATCTTAAAATCGTTCTCAGCGGCGTGCTACTGGCGAGGCTTATCTTCAGTGGTAGACGAGAATAGACTGATGATGCCATATTCATTACGCACCTTGACCAATTAGATCAGACAGGGAAAGATACAGGGTCAGGGAAAGATACTGACACTGGCTTGTTTATATTAAAAGAATGATAAATATAGAAAAATCACGGCAGACCTGTACAGATAGGGATTTAGTATTCGATGCTCGGTATAATAATAATATTAATAGTTGTCGACGTATCACTTACATTGTAAATATAATGTCGACAAGCCGTATTGACACAAAAGAACATATTAGCTGCAAGTCCCATTAGCAACCGATCCCCGACCGACACGTGAACCGACACTGCGACCCCGCCAGGACGCCGCAGTAATAAACACAGACAGCTCCTAAATGGAATTCCCGAACGGCTTGGATTCATTACGAGATAAACCTGTGCTATCGGAGGCCTCTACAATAATGAAGCCTACTTTATTAGTATTCGCATATATAAACATGTATACAGGCACCTACCTATAATACCTATCTATTATCTTCCTGTTGAGAGTACACACATATACAATATATAAATTTATATACACTTTCTATATACCCATTGTTGTCTCCCTGTTAATATTATTACACAAGATATGATATTTTTGCTACATACAAAATTAACAGCTCTTTTAATATTTTTAATTCCGCTCGATAGATTTGAAAAAAATCTTATAAATGAATAAATCATCATCCTTTTTATTGGATGAGCATCATCGTAATAATAAATTAAAACATATCTCATCATGAGTTCGCGCGATTAGCAATTGGTATTGGAATAAGTCGGCAGTCGTGAAGCTATAAATATTTATTTAACATAGTTTTCAAATGTCTCACTGTTTCTATAGTTTTCTTTTCTAACTTTCTTGCTCATTGAGAATCTTAGTATCTTAAGATATAATTTAATAGTTTTCAAGTCAAAGCTCTCTATTAGCACTACTAAGCGACGATACGTTTTTAAGTTAAATTAAAGTTGAGGCCAAGCGACGGAGATGTATACCATTAGTAAATATATAATCTTCTCTACACTTGACACTCAAGACTTGAAGTCAACATTTTAAGCAGATGTTGCTCACCGTTTTGTGTTTTTACTTAACGAAATTAATTACTCTACAGAGTCTTTGTAAAAAGAAACTGGGGACTTAATTGCTGAGAGCGAATTCGCAGTCAGAAAACATTTTGTGTAATTGTCCTCCGTAAGATTTTTAAGTAAAAAATATCATTCGAAACTTGTAGAGAACTACAGATAGAGTTATACAAGGTAACAATATGCAATCTAACTAAACTTCTAAGATCGTAGTTTCCTATATCCTTTTTAATCTGGCGCGAGCAGTTTTCGAAACCGGCCTGCGGATTTGAAGAATGAGACGAACACAAAAAAGCACGTCATTTGTGAGGTTAAAAAATTTTGACACTCGGTACTCTCTACCTACCCTGTGAGACACCTAGCGTGACGATATATTAATAATAATAATCTCTCGAAACTGTAATAAATAATGAGTACACCTATGTCAATCTGTAAATAAATTTTGTAACTAAAAACGGATCCTGTATTAGTCATATATTTCAACGTGGTTTTCCATCACGCATCAATGTTCGCATTTTCGTTGCGAGCTTAAAAAAAACTGTTAAATATTCCCATGAGAGAGGGTGCAAACAATTCAAAAGAATTTTCCAGTTTTTATCCGATAGTCTTGAAAAAGGAATACAAAAGCCCACCTCTGCTTTTGTCGGTAAATTGGTCAGCGCCTATGGCTAAAAGCTCTCTGAATGAAAAAATCTCCCATTCTGCGGGCTGTAGGGAGCGTCGCGAACGCTTTTTCAAGCGATCTATTATTTTATGTCGCCGTTTCTCGCCTACTGTTTTAATTTAACGGTATTTTTTGCACTTAATCCGTTTATGTGCTCTGCAAGTGTGTCTAATTTTATGAATAAACATGCTGATACTAAGTATTAAGTGGTCACTGATAGCTATAAAATTTTTCGTCCGAGGTAATAACTAGAGAGCTGTTTGTTCTCTTCTGTTCCCTAATTTAGTAGCGCGATTAAAGTTGTCCATCCGTAATATGGGATATATAAGTTTGAGAAATATAAGAGTAGAGACGTAAGACTCTGTAGAGACGTCGCCGATCTAATAGAAGTGAAATAAAATAAAAGGTTGTCGGAAACCAAATACGTATTGTATCATAGTAAACAAGTATTGCCTCAGCAGAGCCGCAAGAGCCTGCGGCTGCATACACCCCTAGAGTGGCAAGCTCTCCCGCTCCAAATAGGACATCTTATTCCTATGTCATTATGAACCCATTTATTATTCCACTGTTGGACACGGGTCTCGTCTCAGGTAGAGAACGTGAAGGCCGTTGCCAAACCACAAGATCACCGTGGTAGACATGATAGAGATTAGTTATATGACAAATAAAAGCTTACACACCTCTTACTCAGATGTGGTGTTGTGATATCTAAATGGACTGTTTACCTTACATATATCATTTGATACACTTGGGTGAAACTGAAATCTTAATCTTTAGTAAAATACAAGAATCCATGGGACTGTTGAACTGTTGAAACGTGGGAGTGTACTACTCTCCTCCCTACCTTTTCGAGGATTACAGGGGAAATGTTACGTTTTAGTAAAATTCAAAACGTTTACAATGCAATTTGACTATATAGCGAATTGTTACTTATGACTCTAGGCAAATAATCTTATTAAGTTGCGTCCAGAACCGCTGGCCTAGAGCCGCTAACTTTAATAAATAAATATATACCAAATAGACATTTTTTATTACTGCAGCAGTTGCCCATCATTACGTTAATCTATTTAAACCGAAACGAACTACTTGAAGTGATTTACAACGTACGTTACTTTTGAACACTTATCATTACATTTGGTATCCGAACGCATGCTAAACATTTACTTTAGAGTTCCCAAAACTTCAAATGTTATTACAGTATTGTTACTATCTCGCTAATAATCGAAGACATTTAATTTGACTTTAGAATACACTTAATATGCATCTATAAAAAATCGTATGTAACAAAAAATACTTTTAAATATTTAGAGAATGAAAATATTCAGCTCAATATTTGATACAAAAAATGTCCTGCGATTTCCAAAAATTTTCACAATATGTTTTCTGCTTTTATACAATACGTAATGAACAACATTAAGAACTGTAACCAATATCGGAAATCCTGAAATATTTTCGTTGCGTCGGGCAACCCTTCTTACCGCTTTAATACTGACGCGGACATGCACTCTCCAATTTATTTTAAATCCTTTTCGACCACTGAATCGTGGGACTTGCAACCCGTATTGCGTCTGTATCTGAGTCTGCCGGAACAATGTCATTCGTAAGTCATAGGCCAAATTGAATACTTTGCTGACTATAAATAGACCAATATACAAAGTGTTCATATAGTTATATGTGTTCAACTGATTACCCCATAAGGGTACTGGCGTGAAAATATAATAATAATAATATTTAAATCATTACTCCAGTTTTCTTCTACAATTAAACAAGATCGCTCTTAGTAAAACAATGTGATGCACAATACATTAACGACAAACACGGTAAAGAAAAGTACTATGAGTACTACGTAAAGAAAAAGAAACAGGTGTAAACTCCTTTGTTAATTACATCTCTAGTTGCTTTTGTAACTGTTTGTAGAGGTAATTAATTAAAGCTACGGACAAAAATGTGGACTAAGAAATGTCTAGCGAAAATGTTGACTCTGTTGTACGGTTTCGTATACGATTGCAGTCTAACATCTAATCCTTTGCCAGTATGAGTTTCTAATGACAGTGTACTGGTTCCTGTAACTTCTTAGAAATAGAGGCGATGTAGAGTAGGTCAGCAAGATTTGACAAGAGGTACTTATCTTCTCACCGCGTCCATTAAGGGATAGGCAGAGAGCATTAGACCAAAATTTCTATATCTT
>DWME01007025.1:0-13014 GCA_018244795.1 Parelbella ahira ahira
CGTAAGTATTAATAATAATAATCGACCCATTTGTCATTTCACTGTTGGCATATGGGTCTCCTCTCATATTGACAGGATTAAGGCCATAGTCTGCCACGCTGGCCAATGGTATGGTTGGCAGACTTCACACACCTCATTAATAAATTCTAAGGTGTGCAGGTTTCCTCACGATGTTCTCCTTCACCGTTAGCAAGTAATATTTAAACTTAAAACGCACCTTTATAAAGAGGTGCGCCCCATGGATTTGAACCCAGCACCTCCGGAGTGAGAGGCTGAATTCTTAACCACTAGGCTATCACTGGTTAACGTAAGTATATTGACGTAAGTAAATATATTGATGTCATTTAATACTTTGACGTAATTAAATATGTTGACGTAATTAAATATATTGACCTAATTAAATATATTGCCGTAAATAAAACAATGCAGTATAAAAATTTAACGCAAATTAACGGTGCGTTTCATTTATAAATCCATATGAATTGTACACACTGTTCACCAATAAATGTTAATATTAGTACGCGGAATATAACTGATACACAATGTTCTCGATCATGGATATTATTGTAAATCAACACAAACGAAAGTAATCCTTGCTATCGGGTTGTTTTACACGTTCATGTTTAAAACGCTCGAAAGATTTTAATACATAGGAAGATAAGTAAATAATTTATCGAGTTTTCCTATTTCCATACTTATAATACGCATATTACCTTCAATAACGGCAAACATTGCAACATAAAAAAGAGGAGGTACATTCGTCTCGTAAAATATGACTCTGTTTACAACTCAAATTTAAATCTAATTACTATTAAAAACAGTTATTTCTTCGAAGCTAAAGAGACCTGGAACTTATTGTAGCGCGCTGCTCTAGTAACTCCATGTTATATTTTACTTCATATGACTAACTATTAATTTTTAAATGTGCCGCCAGAGATTTGACGGTAATTATTATTCAATATCCGCTGATGTAACCCGTTTATACTCGTAGTTACTTCCGGTGCACGAGCTCGCTTGTGAAAATTACCCGTTCATCTTCATCCACACAAGGGCTAACAACAAACAGAATTACCAAACTATATATAAACTTCAAAAGCTGTTATCATGTTAGGACCGAGAGCTTTTTAGAGCTCGTATGCATTTCAGAATACTTTTTTCAATCCATGAATTTTTCACAGCACTTTCAAGTAAACACAAAACATCACGTAAATGGCCCTAGATCCTTGTAGCCTTAGATTGAGAGACTAAAATGCAGAATACTTTGTTATCTACTTGTCAATAATGTTTAGGCGTAGAGCAGGATTTGCTACCCTGTTAAATAAAACGATTCAAATGTATTTTGAGCAACACTCGAACTCCGAGTATCATATTATATGTGGTCTGGGTAATAAAGATTTAAGAATCAAATGAAATTTTAAAAATACTTCCTTGAAATAAATAGTAAAGCGACTCTGTAAGAGAACACATTTATAAAAAATCACTGACCTTCTTCTTGCTCTTGAAGACGTTGCACTTGAATACGTTGGTGGCGCCGTCTCGCGCGATGTAGGAAAAGATCTTGAGATCGGAGCTGTCGTGAGACACGTAGAAGATGCGGTAGATCGGGTGATGCATGATCTCGATGCACTCCGTAGCGCCGCTCTTTGACTTACGGCTGAAGAACCTCGCAGCCTGGAACAACTTAGAAAATATTTTTCGTTAGATACTTGTTAGTATCTATTGATATGTTTATCAATAGAATGTACACAATATTATTCGACTGTAATTAATTAATATACGTATATGCATGTATAACAAACGCGTTTATGACTATGTTTTAATATCTAAATCGAATTTGATTATTATTCCTATTTTGATTTTGATTAATAATAATAACAACGAGAAGTAATTGTACGAAACTTTATTAGGAACTAGAAAAAGTTTGTTTTAATACTTAATACTATTATGAGTATTGGTGTGAGTATAGTAAAATATTTTAATAATAATTTTATTATTTATACTAAAAATTTTTACTGACGACAGATCAGCAAAAAACGAAAATATAATTTAGTGGATTTACTAAGAGATTTACTTAATAATTTAACTCGAAAGCATTCTGTAGCCGTTCTATTAAAACTGAAATTCAACTATATCCTTTATTACGCTTTACTCTACAGCATACTCTCACATCACGGCACCATTTCGTGCACCTCACGATAATATTTCGTGCAATTTTGACAAACGATATTAATATGTATATTAAAATACCTCCTCGCTTCGTTTTCTCGAATTACAAGAAAAAATCACCAAAGGAAACAAATTGTGTTATATTGAATACGCGCGTGCTGTTTATTTCGCGTACAACCGAATTGATGGGGGATTTAATTTACCTGCGATTGTATGTTCGTATTCACAACGCATTCGTCATCAGGTAAACATATTACATGATAATTCGATTCCGTCACAAGCGGTTTTTCGACATGAATAATAATTCAGTGATTATATTTTTGAAGAAATATGTAAGTCATGACATTGTTATTGAAAATGGTTATGCAGTTTTCATTGACTTGTTACAAATTCAATTTCAATTGAATGTTATCGTACGATTGTCGGTAATGGGCCGCTTCATCCAGAATGAGATAGATAAGGCCTTAGAATGATGAGCTAGCCAACTGTAGAGGGATAGACTCTACAAACACATCTTACTCAATCATAAAAAAGTAGAAAGAGCGTACATTCGTTCGCGGAATGTTTGGAGCGACCATACGTATCCCCATTGTTCTCAGTCTTTAATGTCGTGATATACATACATGTCTGAGTCAAATATGACTCATGATTTGCAAACGTATCCTATTTTTACTGATTTTAATTATATATTGGTTTTTTATCAAAAATACAATGTTATAGCAATATCTGTTTTGTGATATAACGAAAAAGTAACCAAGCTTTTGCGACATAAAAATACTCTAACACCAATTATATAATAACCTTATTTATCTGGAAGTTGAATGAAATGTTCTCGAAAATGATAAAGGCAGTGAAAGAGTTAATAATTTGTGGATTTCATGAAACGTATCTTGTGAAGGGCTCATAATTGTAGACGGTTTTTTATTAAAGGCTTTATTAAAGGGTAAAATTCGCCGTTTCAATTACCAAAAGCGTGCAATGTCAACACTCCCCGTCTATCGACATTTCGTAGCGAGGGTTCTAATTAAGTTTAAGCTTGGCGCGCTCTAATTCAAATCTATTTCTTGCTTGCAGAACTCTCATCGGCTTACACCCATATCATCTCATAGTGACATAAATTGTTGATCCTTTATAAAGTGATTAAACTATTTTTGCAGGCTGTCCATACATACATTTAGTTTGAATCGCAAGAAAACCTGTTTAATATGTTAAACAGTTTAATATGTTAATAGTGTAGGTCTAGGAAAACTTTAAATATTTTCAATGTAATTCTAGTCATTGTTCTTAAACAGTAAGCGTCTAATTCATACCGCCCATTCCTAAGCACGTCCAAGGATAATAATTTTGTCGACATTCCGTATTCTAAGCTCTGTTAAATTAAATAGAAATTAAGTTCTCTGACTTAAAGGATGTTGAGATCTTGTGTGATTCCAATACAAATATCCCAATTTTGTTACACCAATTTTCATGAATTTAACTAATTCTTCATAACCCTGGTATGCAGATAGATGATCTTCAAATATGGAAAGCTCAGAATAACTTCCCGAAGACTATCGGCAGATTAATATTAATGCTTGTCTGCCTACGATTTGGAATTCTAGGCTTTAGGATCTCCGCCAAAAGATATTAATCGGTTGCGCTACATTACATATTAATTGGTTTATCTAGAATTATTGAAAATGTATTTGTATAATTTACGTCGTAACGGTCTTATTTAAATACTTTGTATCATAATATTTTAAATATCATAATAAAATTAATATTGAACACGACGGTACGTTTAAAGTCTGCATCTCACCTCTTCTTCTATATATACAATACTATAACCAATGCTAATAGAATTGTTTAATAACTATAGGGCAGTAAGCGCTCAAAACATTATATGTCGTCGCATATTACAAATGCCATATTACAAAGAACCCATGTTCTTTAGGGATGGTTGTAAAATAAATACGATCAATCATGATAAGTGAGTATACTACATTCCCCTGCCTACCCTT
This sequence comes from Parelbella ahira ahira, assembly GCA_018244795.1. Classification (NCBI taxonomy): domain Eukaryota; kingdom Metazoa; phylum Arthropoda; class Insecta; order Lepidoptera; family Hesperiidae; genus Parelbella; species Parelbella ahira. Next base: position 4,167 of record DWME01007025.1, read on the forward strand.
TCGGGAATTACAGCTGTGAGATTACGTATTAATTATCATAAGCGTAACAGCGGAACAGTAATAAAAAACGACAACAATTAGCTAAATCGAATTAGGTGTTCTTTTTCCCTCGGTAAAAACATAACTTCACGCCTGTAATTGCCGTAGGGGTAGGCAGAGGAATGTAGTACAATCGCACATTCCACCAGTCACGTTAACGTCCCACAACGGAACAGACGGTGAGCCTGTTGAGAAAAAAATACAATAATCAATTTCAGATAACTTATCCATGGTCTAATAGACACCTTATGGAAAGAAGATGCTGTTAATTTCTATTGTTCATGTGCCGGAAAAGATTTCTTACACGAGGCTGATTCTAAATTCTAGTGTTCTCTGTCGGTAGGCGAAACGCTCATTTTTTATTCTTCATGGCACAAGCGCATTATTAATTCTCAAATTATTCAATTGCGACAAGATTGCCGTGTCTGCTCGGGATCAAACGGACCATGTAATGGTGTTCTCGGAGAATTTTGAAACCTTTTTGAATATCGTCTTGTTAATTAGGGACTAAAACGTATAAATTATTACCAAGATTTATTAATAAATTATATTTCCATGTATTATATGTACACGGTTGTTTAAAATGTATTTATGTACTAAAATACGTAAATCAAAATTTTATAAAATATAGTATACCATACAAAGACAGTAAGTATACTATATAAATTAATAGTACATACCTTAAATATATATGTTATTAAATAGTATACCATATATTTTTTTCGGTTCCCACTTTTTCTTGAATGTTATGTCAAAGAGCACACTTTTATAAATATTTCCTTATTTCAAAAACCTGACATCAGGCTGTTAGGTCTAACATTGGCAGTGGGAACGTAAATGATGAATGTTTTATTGAACTCAATATAAGGTATTTGTAATACAAGTAAATTTTATGTTACTTGTATTACAAATCTATGCAAAGTTGAACTATATCAAGTCTTACACTCCTCCGCGCGCGTAATGATCTCAAAAAGGGATACAAAGGCTTCATATATTAATACGTTTATCGCCTAACACCAACAAGTGCTGCCATATGTTGAGGCTTATGTTAACTAACTTCATTACTAAGATAAAGGCATATAAGTATATGTACTATAAATATGACTAACTATATTCATTTTATAAATAAAATTAAATTGATAAATGAAATTTTATTGATAAATGAAATTTTATTGACAGATGAAATTTTATTGATAAATAAAAGTCTGTCTCCTCGGTACAATTTATGATACCAATATACTTTTTGATTAAAACTACATTTCGACTGAGAGATGGAGACAGATGTGTAATGTGTAATACAGAAAGGAGTTTCTGTAAATTAGAAAAGCGTGCATTGATTGCTATCGAAATCACAAAACATAGCAGATTCAATCATTTATTTGATTTAAATAATTGAATTACATTTTAGTCGGACTGCGGTTGTTCTGCACTTGGCCTAAACTACCAAGGTCTAAACAGCTCTAAACAGAATTAGTACAGAACACGTATACACTTGTATGTACATAATATGTGTTATGAACTAATATAATTTTCTGTACACGCCTATGTTCAGCAGTGGACAGAGATAGACTGATGATGATGATGACGTATACAAGTCAAGATCTTGTATCTATGTATGGAAATATGTATTATGCTTAATAAAATCATATTACGATTGTGAAACCGCACTTAGCACCTGCGAATAGATACTATTACTTGCATATTAGCAGTAACTTTTTTATTATTGTTACCGTTCGATTCGTGTTACAAAAGCTTACGAATTAAAATTTCTATACTAATATATTTTCCAATAATCGCACACAGTAAGACATCTCCTGACAAGAAATAAATCCGACGGGTCCTGATATGGAACCCACGGATTTCGCGATGTATTCAAAGTTGAACATTTGAAGAGCGTGAGCTCGGGAACTTTCTAAGGGATCATACTAAGAATCAGGTAATCAGATTGAATTGTTAGAACGCGAATAAGTTCCTGAAAGAGCTCATTCATAGTGATTTGTAGAGACTGATATACATATGCATCATTTTGATAAAAACCGTCTTAATGTACCGTAGCATAATATATTTTATTTAATGTACTAAGTAGCAAATGAGCTGTCAGCGCTTATTAACCGCTGCAGCTACTCATGGACATATGCAACAAACATCGGATAGGTTTCCATTGGGATAAATAACATCCGTTAATTCAACTAATGTAATAATACATTACTCTGGTTTTAATGGATGCTGTCTCAATCTCTGTGTGGCAATGGTCTCACCACCTACTCTATTTGGGGACGTAAAGGTAACCGGTGAAAAGTGGGAGTATACGACACTCCCTACCCCTTCGGGGATTACAAGCGTGTTGTTACTATTGCCTAGTCATTTGTCCGGAATTCTATTTTTACGTGAGTGATATAATAAGATTATTGTTAGGTTATGTGGTTCAATTCTTTAATATTCAAGAGAAAAGCGAAGTAATTACAATTTCAAGTGCTATAATACTCTATTTTTCTAAGATTTAAATGAAATTTGCATTAAGAAGCGGTTGCAGAATGAACGCGGTGCTAATGAGAATGACTGCATTAATTAACTTTACTGAAGTCAGCGGACGCTTTCAAAGACGCTTCTTTTGAAAAACTGTGATAAAAATTATAAAAAGTACTTTATAGTTGTTTTGAAAGCAGGTTGAAAAATATCTATCTGCTCCACCAGATCGCAGTTTAACACGTTCGGAAATTCGCTACTGAAATACATACATATCTGTTATAATTAAATTGATTGTTATACATATGTACATCATCTCTAATGAGTTTGAAGTCCGCGTAGGTGCAGTTGGCCAGCATGGCTGACTGTGGCCTTAACCCTTCTCATTCTAATAAAAGAATCCGTGTCCAATAGTGAAACGACAAAAGGTTCGATTATGGTGATGATATACATATGTCGCTCTGATTTCATACCAATAAGGATTATTTATGATCACACTCAATTACCAATATATTATTACTGTTTTCTCATTTACTTTTTCCCAGGAAACAAAAAACGGTTGAGAAATTATAGCGTTATTTACATTACTACAGAAGCCTAAAGATTAATTTATGATTGAACATTAAAGTGTGGTAGAGATCGATTACATTAATATAAAATGGAAATACTTGTAAAAAAAACGCAACACCACGCCTGTAATCCCCGAAGGGGTAGGCAGGGTGGTGTAGTACACCCCACGTACGTATTTACGTTTAAGTTCCATGGGATAGGTGGTGAGCCTATTGCCATACACCGGGCACACTTCCAGACTCCGAGTCACAATTAGAAATTCTAAATTAGAAATATCTAATATCACCCAACCCGGGATTTGAATCCAGGATCTCCCTATCGGCAGTCGTGTTTGCAACCGCTCGGCCGACGAGCCAGTCTATAGAGCAGGGAATACTTGTACAAATACCGTTTAACAATGTAACAATTACATGATTGTTAATATGTATACCGATATGCGGACGCAGCGTGGTCAACGGAGCAAACAGACTAATTTGATACCGTCCAAGCCGCCACAGACACGCACACGAATCGATTACATTGTTATTACTAATTTATCAGCCGTAACTATCTTCGGGTTGTACAAATGTTAGCGTCAATTAATAACAGTTTTTATACAGTAAATATCAAGTGTATAAAGCGATAAAAACGCTGAAAGCGTTAGACTGACAACCAAAAAATCAACATTGTAATTATAATTATATGAATCGCTTAAATAAAAAGGGCGGTTGTATAAATTATGATGTATTGTACAAAATTATACACTGAAATTAACATGTAAATGGCCAGGGCACAGTTGCCGAATAGTTATACATTTGTAAAGGTCGATATTAAAGTCGTGGAACTTTGTTTCAACGTATCAGAAGTCTTCGAAGACCGGCTAAATAGTTTACGGATTCCACATTTGGTCACGCTGGCTGGTATTTCAATACGGTCGAAATGGTATTGCGATATTGTGAACCGTGGAATTCGTATTAAAGTCGGGCGTTTATCCGTTGAATACACACCCCGCTTGTTTTATTGAAACAATGTATGAATATTTATCAGTTGATATTCTTTTGTTTCTTAAACCACCATCACTATCGGCGTATCATTATACGGAAGTTGATTTTTGTCATATGCAAGTTGCTTCAGCCCGGTGGAGTGACGATATACGCAAGTGGCTGACAGCGGGTGGACGCGAAGAGCTGCAGATCGAACACCGTGGCGTGCTTTTGGAGAGGCCCATGTCACGCAGTGGAAGATGTCGGGCTGATAATGATGATGATGAATTAGGGCAAATGAAAAAAGTTACACGGTACAAGTCGCAATTCATACATTGTGTACATTTCTACTAACGGGCAGTTTATTTCAACTACTATTGCTCTTAAGCGGTGTACCTCATGGTGTTTCGATATGAACGTTGCGGTAGATAGATTTATAAGACTCAATCACACCGAGACCTTGTTATGAAGGACGTCACATGTCCCGTCGCCCTTTGCAAGAAGTGAAGGACAAGGATTCAAAGGGGGTAGTAAAAATATCAAAGTCGTAAGGGATGTCTTTTATTAAAGGCGTGTTCAATCACAAATCCCGTAGGCTATTACATTCGAGTTTTTTACTCTACGTCGTAGTTTCTTGTACTGTATGTTTCATAGGAAAGCTATAAACGACAAATAGGTTCATATATTGGTAAATAAATTATAATTATGTAATAGTATTCCCTGATTATAATGTTAAAATATTGTCTTTTATCAGTGTGTAATATAAGCACTAATTAGCGGAGTATATAATTATCGCGTCGGGTCTCCGACGAAAAAGTGTTATTACGTTAATTGCTCAAGTTAATTTTTATTACGCGTGCAAAGATTTCTTTAGAAGATCAAACCTCAAATATTAGTGTTATTAGACGTAATTTCACGTGTAGGTAATACCTACTTATACTCCCACGTTTCACCAGTTACGTTTAAGTACCATGGAATAGGTGGTGAGCCTATTGTCATATATCGTGCACAGATCCAACCTACGAGTCACTGCAAGAAATTCTAAATTAGAAAAAACAAATAGTACCCGACCCGGGATTTGAACCCAGGACGTCCCGATCGGCTGTCGTGCTTGCAACCACTCGACCAACGAGATAGGCAAATCCATTACTATTATTTATATTTTTAATGTCAGGTCCTTTACACTGTAGGCGGTAAGCACCGAGTGCCAAGGATCTGTATATAAAGCTAATATAATTTTCTACATTTATCACTCGCTTCCTACAAGTCCACGGTTTTCGGTCACTTTTGAACTATCCATCAGCTATCTGGCCTCTTGGATCACGATAGGTGAGAGTTGATATCCCTCCGTATCTACATGTATCAACATTATCATTGTACATTTATTGTATCATTCTTTCATTTTACTTGTCTAAACCAGACGTGCCAATTTAATGAGTAATATAAAAAATAATTAATAGAAAATAACATTATTTTAAAGAATTTAAAATGATTGGAAAATAGATATTTTTTTTATTTTAAATATTAAAATTAATTAAACAAGTCAAGCTATTGGCCGAGCTCAGCCTCAAGGCGCAAACACGTGTACGTCACCGGGGCATTTAGTTGAAACGCCTCATATGTTTGTAAATGAACTTAACACAATGCCTCAACGTGTACTACAATAGATACGTTTGATACAATACACGAGATGACGTTAGCCTGCATATTCACAGCTCGCTAATACCTTAAGGCTTGCTGTCCTATGCTTAGTACAGCCGTTGAATATGCCGAGTCATGCGTGTTCGGAACTGAGAAATTATCGTTCTATAAATGTGTTACTACTTGATGGAGAGATACTAAATATAAATAATTGCAATATCGTTAGTGAGATCGTATCAGTACAGTTAATATAGTGAATATACAAATAGGTATTCTCCTTAACTTGTGACGAATTTAGACAGTGGGAGAAATTTTGTTATTTACTCATACATTGTAGCGACGCACCTCTTCAAATCTGAAGAAGATATGGGAATACTGCTGGATTGGGAGAGCTCAGAAACCAGTAGCGTAAATATTAGTAAACATTAATATTATTGTTACTTTTTGTTACAAATAAACATAACAAAAATCTCAAAAAAAACTTGTTATCGTATAAGAAAAGTATTGTGGAATGTCTCAAGCTCGTTAATTGCTTTGTCTATCAAACGCCAACGCACACCAATCTCTAAGACACTAATTGATCGGACGTAACCAACTTATCAATTAAGTTCAATTAATTAGATCGGATCGCTTTGTGTATTGGGTGGGGACATTTGGATATCCAATTAATTTGTTCTAATTAACTAAATACATAAAAAAACTATAGTTCGTTAAGCTTAACGTGACCTAATTCTGATGCAGTCAGCTAATAGTGTCATGTTACTACACACGCACCACATACTAAGCGAAGTGAAAACCTCACAAGGACCGAAGTAAAGATTTACATCCGTATTCGATAAGTCAGGGGCGGCAGTGTATATTAACTTAAAACATCTCGACGTCACTGCTGTGTCGCGGCTGAAACTTGAACAAAAGGAAAACCGATGACTGCCCTGAACATAAATAGCTACCCTTAATATAAATGGCTAACATATCTAGTAAAATGGAGACAGTGCACGCTCCTATATTACGAATATATGGAATTAATGGCAGAGAAGGAATAACAAAATAGATATGTATAGCAAAACTCAGTCATGTTGCCCATATAGGCCAGATGGTGGTTGCTGGGGAATTCAGAAATCAACTCAGTCGGCGTGCATGTCTGAAGAGATTGACGAATGTAGAAGCAGAGATAGGTATGTACGCTCTGTCAACCCAGATGGGCCTTGGCGCGATATATTAACATTTGTAACAGTCGAAAGAAGGTTAGCACGTGAAAAGAAAAATGGTAAATTTTCTAATGTTTCATTTATGTTGAACTATGCGTACATTTACTCTGTGTTGTTGTAACTAATATTACTTCAACTTTTTTTGCAATATTTTACCATTCTTTGATTAGCGGTTTGTTTAGTCAAATACAATTGCAACAAATTTTTGATTTTCAACCACCAACAATTAAATAAAAAAGTAATATGTACGTACCTCCAAAATTTATCAAACTATTTATTATAATATTTGATTGAACATGACTTTGTGTTTTTCTACAAATTTCGTTTCTCACGATGCAGACACATTATATATAGAACTATTTTAAGTCATATTTTAATATTAGTAAGGCCGCAATTGACAAAGTTTAAAAATACCAAAGTGTATTTAGTTTCGCATTATTCGCGTCAAAGCCTGATGGAGCTCCATTCAGAATCAATTCGGTAGAAGATTTTGGCAGCGAAACTTATAATTTCAACGTGCCAAGCAGCAATACGATTCAGGAATAATTTACTGATTTAACGGATGCATGTTATTTGAAAACGTTATGAATACATAGTACTTAAGTTACAATAATTTAAATTACATAAATCAAGGTAAATTATTGTATATGTGTTTTCGTTTGTGTCTGTGTGTGTTGGTGTGTGTGCAGCTTTAACTAATTTTATAGGTAAATAAAACAAACTAACCTTAGATTTGACCTTGCTCCTGCGCGTAGTAATGCGAACCCCTTCAGTGGACACATCGAAGGTCACCTTACGTTTCTTCACACTTCTCGCCTTGAATTCGTACTGCAACAAATAAAACTTTTACTACAAAACATAATGATACATTGGATCATGAAATTTGCGCCTAACTAGTGAACTTGCTGCATAACGTCGCAATGCCGCAAACCGGTCTCTCCTCGTTACTGTGAGAGCTTCCTTCATCACGCTACACGAATACAAACTAGGAGAGCCAGAGGCTGCTGGCCTGTTTTTTTTAATAAGCTTCCAAACAGATTCAAATCTTCCTTATTAGCAAATGTGTAACGACAGTAATCAGACTAATGATATAACAGAAATCTTTATCGCTAATGTACGCAGTTTTTATCATATGCCACTGTGCGGATGGTAACACGCGTTAAAATAGACAAATAGCGGTAACTCGGCTAACAGGTAAGAGGCCACTAAAGCCAATTTTACTGCGCAAAAACCTTTTGCGATTTAGATTTATAAAAAAGAGAAACGTTTTGAAATAATTGTAAAGAAAATTAAAATATGCACCATGTTAATTTCGAGTAGTATGTACATATGTATATGTACATAATATGTATTTATAATATGTAGTAATAAAGATTTATAGGAGCAAAGCTGTCCGAACTATGGGTGAATATGAACAATATTCTATAAAAATAAACTATTTTTAATTTTTTTCTGGTTCATAGATCGTAATACAATCGTTATCGTTACAGTAATGAAAGCGCCTGATTATTATCATCCCGCTATAAAACACAAAACGTCACACTTGCAATATCATACAAACACATAAAAGAATAAATATTCAGATAAAGTATTAAATTGTCATTCTGAGTGAATTATTCGCGACTATCATAAATCCCAATAGAGACCGCTTACAGAAAGCAGACACTTTTGTGGTTTTCCTGTGTTTCTTATACAAGAAGTTATCTTTTCAAAATCCATAAGCATTGGCGCCGTTCTTGAGTTTGCAAAGGAGTGAGTACTTATATTTTTATTGAGACCTCATTGACAATAAATTATTCGTGCCTAACATTATTTCCACTTATACGTGCATACAAAAGTAAAATAGAAGATGGTTGTGACTGTCTTGAGCTTTGCTCATATAATAAATAATAAATAATAATAATCGACCCATTAGTCATTCCACTGTTGGAATATGGGTCTCCTCTCATATTGAGAGGGTTA
>DWME01007026.1:0-13013 GCA_018244795.1 Parelbella ahira ahira
ACAGTTTTGGCTGTTGCTGTCTATCAAACCCCATCTGATCATGTTGTCCTTACTTCGGCCAACGCGGGTCCGCAGGCAGTTTAGGGACTTCCTTCCCTCCCCTGCTAGTGTCCATATTTGTATTGCAGGGCACAGCGAGCCTCTGACAGAACGTGAGGAGATGGACAGCGTATCATCATGCTTCTGTTGGTAAGCCAGTTTACAGGGTCGTTTACCCCTCCCCCGCTCTGTTCCCCGTAAGCACACAGGTAGGTGTTCACAGGAGACCAAACGCACCAAACACGAATTCACCTTAAAGTAGTAACGTTGTGGAAGAAAGGACTAATTACAAGTAGAATTCTATAGTAATCGAGGAGCACTTATCAATGTCCGAATGACAGCGAACATTCCGAGGCGTTGTATAAAATTTTGCTAATATCTTAAAATCTTATTCAATTTTATATCCATATGTATATCTGATCCAACGCTTATTATTCTACAGTATGTATCTACTAATTGAATACAATGAATTTTTTTTCTATTATCACTAATTCGTCACGGCTGATCGTAAATCGTAACGAGGTAGGCAGATTTAAAAAAAAAATCTACTTAAGAATCTTAGCATTGTCTTGTCCAAGGCTAACCGTGCACGGCAAGATAATCGAATTACTTTGCCATATCGACTGATTAAAATCAATCGAAATCCCAAATGTCGTTGACCATTAAATAAAAGATTGCACGCCAAATATGCGTTAAGTAACCATTGTATCACTTTTTGTAATAGAAACGTATAAGAAAATTAACACTAGCGAAATAGAAGCGTGTCGCGTCAAGGTCGTCGCAGGAGAAGCTATAATAAACTTGAATACTATAGTATATACGAGTATTATACGCAAATATCGCAGACGGTAGCTAACATTTTTTCATCTACCGTTTTATCATTCCCCTGTCGGGAACAAGGGTTAAGGCCCCAGTCTAACCCGCTGGCCAATTGCGACTTAGTACCGCACATCTTTTTTTTTTAAACTTGAAAATGTGCAGGTTTCCTCACATTAGCATTAAATTAAATTGATATTTAATCTTAAGACGCACATTTTTATTTAGAGGTGCACGCCATGGATATGAACCCAGAACACCCAGAGTGAGGGGTTAAGTTTTAAACCACTAGGCTATCGCTGAACGGCATCTATGCTACAGTAATATCTATCTTTAAGGTCATTATTAGCGCAGTAATTTCTTGCTATACCGAGATATACTTTGCTAAATCTGTTTACATATTTTGACGACACATGACAGCAAATATCACGTAATATTTTTTCGCAAGAAACAAAGTAAACTTACAAGAAAATAGTATTTAATCTTATGCAACGATTTAAGTATTTTATTGTTTTCTTTTTACTATAGTTCTAGTCTACTAACTCAAGCAAATATTTTTTCTATTTTAAATTAAATCCGATATATTTATGGACTACACGTATTTGGAAAAATCTCATGTGAGATTGGAGGGGGGCTGAAAGGTTGAACAAAATCTCACAACATCTTACTAGGAGGGAGGGGGGTCAAAAAGTCTAATATCACCTCACGTAATTAATGGATGCCCACCGCCACGTGTTTGACGCCGAATGGCATACATCTACATGCTTATGACGATTATGATGCAGATCGGCATACCGCTGTCACTCACTCGATAAAACTTTTTTATAGCTGTAACCATTACAAGGAAAAAACAACCAAATTTTTTATATGCAAAATTTTACATAGAACGCATTAGTAATGTTTATTTGTTATACTAGCTGATACCCGCGACCTCGTCTGTTTTATTTATTATATGAACAATATTTTTATTAATACAGAGGTGAGAACAAATAATATTGTCCGCTAAAATATACTTTGCTAGTCTTGAAGACGAACACAGGTCTCCTCAAAGAGTTAGAAGGTAAGGCCAGTGTGCCACGCTGGCCAAGTGCGGCTTGGTAAACGTGAACTATTGATTGACATCATCTCTGTGAACTGTTCTAGGCTCACCTGGGCCTCGCTCGTCCTTGGGCGTCTAATTCCACGTAGGGCACGCCGAGTCTGACCATCCTCGTGAAAAGGCTCTGCTCCATGTTGGAGTATTTCTGGAAGGCCATGTTTTTGACGACGGGCGGCAGCTGGTGGTGGTCGCCGATCATGATCCAGCGCTTCAGCCGCGAGCGGCCGTCCTGAGGGTTCTGCAGCAGCAGCGGTATGAACGTCTCGATCTCCAGGATCTGGGCGGACTCCTCCATCAGAATGTTGTCATACTTGAAACCTGACAAAACGCATGCACATTTTATCTATACGTTTCAATTTATTTAATATTTTTTCAATCGCATTTAATTATTTATTTACTTATACATAACATAACATTGCGTAGGTACATTTTGTTCCCCCTGTTTCCCTAAGGGGTAGGCAGATATAAGAGTTTTATACGTTCCATGGAATAGGGAATGAGCCTATTGCCATAAACCGGACAATGTTTATTTACATTTCATTACAAACCTATACAGGGTTATAAAGGGCTAACTGAATATTAAAAACATCTTCTAAAACATGATAATTACATACATATTCATATGTAAAATTCACATTTCACGTGAATTTTTCAATTCACATGAAAGTACAAAAAATCTAGTCGATTATGACTGTACTTCATTTCAAAGCAAGCAGTTAATCCCAAAATAGATGGGAGCTTTTCTCGTTCACCGCACCTGTTGGCGTTAAAGCGCGAATCTAATATTCTCCGTCAGTACTCCTACAATAAAATGCCTGCCGATAGACACGGGTATCATTAGATAGAAGAATTTTATAAGCATAATATGTTAAAAAATAAAAATAAATAAGCAATATTTTTTTTGAATAAAAACAAAGAATAATCTAAAGTAACAACATCAGGCCCGTAATCCCCGAAGGGGTAGGCAGATGAGTGTAGTAGACTCCCATGTTTCACCAGTGCCGCAGAGTGATCCAGACTCCAAATGACTATTAGAAATTCTAAATTACATAGAAAAAACTAATAGTACCAGACCCGGGATTTGATCCCAGGACCGCCTGACCGGCACTAACGCTTGCAACCACTCGACCAACGAGGCAGTCAAGAATAATTAGAGAATAATTCAAGTCATTCATAGGAAATGAGTGATAAATGTAAAAGAAGCCCGTTAGGTCTGTAAGGACAGAGATATTTGGCACTCGGTGCAGTCTGTCTACCCTGTGTGGCGCCTGACACGCAATAATAATAACAATAAAAAGTAACAATGGGAAAAATCATATCCAAACAAGACTTGAGTGCAGCTCTGCCAATTTTCATGAGAATTAAATGGGTTATAAATAGGTAACATATTTCACTCACTGCACGTGGGTGTCTCTCCCTCTCTCTCTATAAATAACTCGCAGCTAGGAGTGTGCTGATAAGAAAACACTGCTCGCTTTGAACCGCCCCATACATTGATAAGCGTTCTACGTAATATGTACGTAGTTCATATTGCCAATTCTATTCGAGCAAAAATTTTTTTGCGTAAACAGGAAAATGTCTGACGAAATTCAATGCATACGTTACATTAATTTTGGAAGTAAATAGTCTGAAGCGAGGACCATGTTCTCCGTTGCATAACGCTCTGAAAGCGAGACACAGCAGAGACACAGACTATGAGGTGTTTCCAATAGAGCACAGTTTAGAAAAATAACATTAATTGTGACACCTGTCAATGATGTAACACAAAATTGATGCATTATTATATAATTAAACTTTTAAATGTGGAACGTTATTCCGTCAATAACGTCCACGTACAAAACTATAAGAGACAGATCGAACAATGTTCTATCAGTTTCCAGAACGTTCCCCGTTTACGATGTTCCTTACCTATCTGCACCAGCTCCGACCGCTTCAGAGCCGCGTGGGTACACGTCATCGCTATTATTTTCGCTTCTTTCACCAGCAGATATTTAGATCGATCCAAACCAGATCGAAGCAATTCAAACGCTCTGAACTCCTCCAACTCCTCGAAAATGTGATCTATGTATCTGAAAATAGAGTCCAATTTTCAATATCCCAAATGACATATTCCCAGGAATGTAAAAAATTTTAGAGGCAATGAAATGGAGTTGGGAAAAGGTAATATTAATACCTGTAACAGCTCTGCGCTATTTCCATGTCCTCCTCATACGATTTTCCCGGAAAAAGCGGTTTGGGCGCATCCTGAAAGAAATCGTGGAACGGGAACTCTTTGTTGATGGTTTCCATTGATTTTGTCTGCAATAAAACGTTATATGTTTTTAATGACGAAATTTCGTTACTTATAAAAGTGATAGACAGCTTCTTAAGTTAATTTTCTCATTAGAGAGTCATCCAGAATGTTTGTTAAGTCTGACCACTGGGACTGATTCAAACTGAGGAATTATGCCTATCGCTGGAATATTGGGGATGTTTCTTTGTAACTACAACTGTGTTCAAACGGACAGATCCCAGGCTAATTATTTACATACATACATAATTAATATATGTATACAACTTACATATCTATAAGATAAATATAGAATCGGACAAAGCATTGGACAAAGTATGGTAATGTCAAATACGAACACGTGGTCGACATAGCCGGCAAAGCATTGGCCACTCCTAGGGTGTTGCACATGTCATAGGCGACAGTGACCACTTAACATTAGGTGGCCCATCTGCCTGTTTGTCAGCCTAAATATAAAAGACATGCACGAGTATATTTATGCTGCAATGTATATTGAAGTAGGTACCTGCTGGTTCTTGCAGGCGTGCAGGAAGTTGGCCCAACGTGGGCGCACGTGGTACACGTGGAAGTGGTGCGCCAGCTCGCACGTGGCGGACGCGTCGCCCGCCGCGCCCAGCGTCTGCTGCAGCCGCCCCACCGCCTCCAGCAGCTCCAGCCGCTTCGCCAGCACGTAGTTCACCCGCCCGTATCTGTTCGCATATATAACGTAATATCACACCTGTCATCGTAATATCACACCTGTCTCGAAGTTATAGGCAGAGGAGTGTAGCACATTCTCAGGTTTCACCAGTTGCTTTTATATCTCGCTATAGGAAAAGATATGAGCCTATTACTATCTATTGGACACATATCCAGACTTGGAGCCACTATTGCCGGGAATTTCAAGTTAGAAAAACCTAATAGTACTTAAACCGAAGAGTGAATCCAGGACCTCTCAATAATCGCATCAGCAATCGACCAACGAGGCAATGTTACAGTAAAAAATTGCGATTCAGTAAAAATATGATTTTGAGGTATATTTATTTATTATACTATTAAAATTAAAATAAACAAATAAGTACATACATGAACGAATGAACACACGAACGAACGAACGAAAGAGTAAAATAATGGGCGAACGAACGTACAAACAAACACGCAAATGCGAAAACATCTGCCGGTGACCAATATATCATTGAATGTTATGATTGGCAAGCAACTTTTTATTAGTGACCAATTGGTATTTCTGTTATTTTTAAAAGTGGAACACACGGCGCCGACAATTTACTGGGAAATGTTGATATATAACTTTAACTGTGTATCAGAGAACTGCCTACCCATGTTCATTATATGTACCTACCTAGGTATGTAGGTACCTATTTGAGAAGTTAAGTTTCTAGTATGCAGAGATTTTAAGTTCATTGACTTCTTAAATCAACTGATATTGACATAAATAAAACTTTCTGTCTGTCTGTGTTTGTAATATCGAACATATAGGTACCTAGTGCGTATAGTAAAAACGTAATATTTAAAATTATTGTCTATCTGTTTATTCCGGGAAATCTCCGAAACAGCTGAATCGATTTCGGTGGATCTTTCACTGGCAGATAGCTGACGTTATGAGCAGTAATTTAAGGTATTTTTTATATACTCGATAGGCTAGCTTTTGGCCACAGTTTTGCCTTTTTAATTCAGAAAAAGTTTTAGTGTTCCGTACGAAAAAATAAAACCCATAAAATACAATAAGCCCACGCGTATGAAGTTGCGGGCGGAGCTAGTCTATAATAACTTTAATAATAAAACAAACCTGACGATTTGACATTTAATGTTCATATTGTGTTTAATAAGTTCTCTGTTAGGTATAGGAAATCCAAGTCTATTTACAGTCATCGTAATCATTATCATCATCAATCCTTTTATCGTTCCACAATTTGTTTCTTTATCATCGAATAAGTATACATTTCTTCACCGTATTAATGGTCACTTCTGAATCATCATCTTCAATTACCATTTTATCGTTCCATTGTCGAACACTGGTCTCCTCTCAGAGTAAGAAGGGTTAAGGCCCTGGTGCACCATGGTGACAAAGTTTACGTTACGTTGACGTGTACGGGATTGAACTTGTGCTATTGTGTGCGCTGACCTTTATTATTCAAAACCTTCGCATAATAGAAGGTGTGGCATATGATGACAGCATTGTTACGAGTCATTATACGGGCAAGCCCGAATAAAAAGCTATTGGCGTTTAATGTTCATTTTATTAGACGTACGACATGCCACATGAAATTCTCAGTAGTAGCGCGGAGGTGGGATTTGTGCCCGGTGTAGGGCAAATGGCTCACCCTTTATTGTTTAATGGAATGTACAACATCATAATATGTAACGTCATAGATGAATCGTAGGAGTCCACTACACTTCTCCGCCTTCCACTTTATTTCATCAAAATACAAACATGTAATTTATTTTATTTAAGTGCCCCATTTACAAAATGTTCGTCAATATATATTCTCATTATACATATAGGTACATATAGTCAATCGAATTTTTCTGGAATGTTCGACGACAATTTGGGACACCGGATTCATCTACAACTGTGCGTTTTGTTGATTGGTTATTTATATCAGACACGTGCAAATAAAACAGTCGTGTTCGTATAATAACATATATCTATCAACAAAAATATATGTTTATATATATCCACGTGTATGTATAAGTGTACCACATGCCAGAGATGAAATGCTAGAAGTAGTATTGTGACGTCACCACTATTAATTTACATATTTGTATGTTAATGGTGAGATCACAATACAATTTAACGCATATAAACAGCCGTAAATATGTTCTTGTGACTGTTTATGTAAAATAGATATTTCATCATTACAGAAATGTGCCATTAAATATACTTATACAATACACTGGTGTATTTTAAATGTCGGCGAGAACAACAATTCTGAGAAGGCATATGTTTGGTCTTGTCAATCATAATGTTTTATTGGCCATTTTTATTAGACCATGCTATCAGGGCACATTATTAGTGGCTGCTTCTTTTTTAAAAACGTTCGCGCCATTTTTATGGAAACCGTTAATCAAGATATGCTATGAATTTTGGCGAACACATCTTCATCATTAGGGCTCTTATCGTTGCACCGTTGGACATGGGTTTCTTGACAGAATTACAAGCGTCAAGGTCATACTCGTGGCGTGCAGCACCAGCTATATGCGGGTTGGCGGACTTCATACATCACAGAGAATATTACAGGAATTCTAAGGTGGGCAAGTTTCCTCAGTATGTTTTCCGTCACCGTCACACCTGGTGATACTTGATGTTAAAAGAAAGTAGTGAGCGCCAGGTTTCGAACTCGTTATCTCCGGATTCTGAATTTTAAACTACTAGACTATCAGAAATCATAAGATCCCTAATCTAATTGACTAACAGGATCTAAATATAACCAGTAAACTACAACATTACATTTAACAAATTGATAAACAATTATATTATATAACTGGTAGTTAAATAGGTATATATTATTGTATTACATAAACTGAATATAAAACGTCAATACAAAAGTAAATTTCAAACCCTCACCTGGAGAAGTCTTTGTCGGTCTGCAGCGCCTCCTCGCCGTGTCCGAGACGCAGCAGGTGGCGCTCGTCCACGTCCAGCTCGGCCACCTTCTCGAACAGCTGGTTGAGCGCCTGGTTGCTGTGCGTCACCACCAGCGTGCGCTGCCACGGGAAGTTGTGGTACAGGTTCGATATTATCTGCACCGCTACGTCTGTTTTCCCTGTTCAAGACACACGAGATAAGGTGTTACGAGAAGTACTAAATATTGCCTCGATATGGCGACAACTGACTCGAAGCAAAATGATCATAGCCTCGAGGCCACATAAATAGTGCCTCAAAGCTACGATAGCTACCTCGAAGCAATATGCCAACTGCTTCGAAGCCACATAGTAATTGCCTCGAAGCCACGAAAACTGCCTCGGAGCAATATGATAACTGCCTCGAAGAGTCGAAGCCACATGATAATTGCCTCTAAACAATATGACGTTTGCCTCAAAATTATATAATTGTCATGAAGCTGCTTAATAAGAGCCTCGAACCTCTTATGATGGTTGTCTCATGTTGCAACCTGCAATTGACAGTATTGGAGGTAGTTTTGCTAATCACACTCTTTTCCATATCAAATCAATGATGAGATGTATAATAGCGAAATCAGTTTCATATTTCGATTTAAAGAGAACAGTAATATGACTAATAAAAAAAAAACTTAAAAAATAAATTTTCAAAACAGTATAAACCGTTAGATCTGTTTGAATTGAAGGTACAGAAATAAATTCAATGAAAGGAAAGGATTCAAGAAGTTTAATTAAAAAATTGATTATTTTTAATGTGTATTTATTTATTACTCTTTAATCTTTATAGTTAAAAACCAAACCTTTATCTAAAGAAACGTAGTAAAAGACGGATAACGGACGGAATCAGTCACGTTTCAAAATAAACAAGTAGTGACTGGTCAAAGAAGGAGGTACAAAAAAGGGATTAAAGAATAATTACCTGTTCCAGGCGGCCCGACGACCAAAGTGAGTCCCGGTTGCATTCCAGAGCGGATGGCTTCCACTTGGGTTGGCGTAAACAAGATATTGTTCCTACGGGGCAAATATTTTATTTATGTTTTAGTCATTATTATTGTATCCTATAATTTAATTCACATAATATCGTGATACAGAAATCACAATAATAAATTAATCAATTATAATTATTATCTATTACTGTTGTAAAACCATTCATTCATTATTTATTTAAATTGACGGAAAATTTCCATCCGTCCATCGAAAAAAAAGAGAAAGCAAATGAGGATACCTGTCTGTCTCTTTCTACTTGCGCACGCACACATAGCGTGTATAAATACGTGTATATCAGGTGACAGCTGTCTACGATGACAGTTTCGCTTTAAATTCGCTACAAAAAACCTAACCAAAAATTATGACTAATTTCACTACATGTTCAGCTCTATATAACAAATAAACTATGTTCTTTGAATAAACATTATTGTTATTTTATTATTACATATCCATTAGAAAAACCCTAGCTCTGAATACATTTAAAACCATATTTCCTCATCATTAGCCGACCACTAAGAAGTGGGCCTAAGACCTAGAAGATTTGACACTACTAAATATATAAAGATCAATAGTTAAAAAACCTAGAAAATTATTACGCGTGGTCCCACAATAGAAAGATGTTAAGAGAGAGAATATGGACTGACTTTTTTGGTTCGTTGTAGAGGTAAGGGCCCCTCTTGGGCTGAACGTGGGGTTCCACGATGATAGTCTTGCGCGCATCGTCGTCATCCATCGCATCATCACCAAGCTCCAGTTTCCTCAGCACGTTTTCGAACGTCAACCTGACAGGAGAAAAAAAATATTTTTTTTTTAAATTGTGATGTTTCGTTTTGAAAACCAAAATCATATCAACTTCATCATCATCATTAGCCTGTCATTATCCATTGCTGGACACAGGCTTCTCTAACAGCACGGTACTGAGTCCGAACTTCAGCTCTTCGCATCCAACCACATGAACGTATAAAAAATAACTAAAAATCCTTTATTTGAATTTGGAGATTGGAATGGGAGATGTGAATTTTGATTATTGCAAAAATACATTTTCATACGAGAATCATAACTTAAAACCACTTACGAGAAAATGCAACACTAGGCCTGTAATCTCTGAAGGTGTAGACAGAGTAGTGTAGTACCCTCCCGTGTTAAGAACACTTAACAACAAAAAAAAATGAGAATAGTTTACACAGTGTTCCAAAACGTTATCTGATGCGTGTGAGACATTGATTTTTTTTTGTAATGGCCGGCCATGTTATGTTTTCTCACAGTCGCAGTAGATAATTCTGTTGATGGGTAACCTCGAACACCACGTGTTGTTTAAATTTAGCAAACACCACGAGTTCGGGATTATTGGAAATGCGAAATTTAACAGCTTAGTTTTTTGTAAGATTTTCCTATAAGTTTTTCCTGTTTACAAGAAAAATTTGTTACATTTTAAAAATATGCCGTAATATTATCACATAATTTCACTATGCAGTCGGACTTTTTCTTATGTCACTAGTTGTCACTATTTGTTTATTGAATAACAATAATAAATTTTATATACCAAAATTATCATCATCGTCATCATCAACCCACTCCCGTCCACTGCTGGACAGACAGACTCCAACAGCATATCAATGAGCTCGAAAAATAGCAAAATATATGTATATTCACATGTACATGTTTTTTTATTGCACAAATTATTAATTGGACAAATGAAATCCACCTGACGGTGAGTGGTCACCGTCGTCTACAGTCGCTGACTTTTGGCAGAAAATGCCTTAAATATCATGCGTCATATGAAAAGTTGTCAAGAAAATATTATACGTACTTAAAAGGCCGCACCAGCTTGCGCGGGTCGTCCGTCTGCACCTTGATCTCATGGCCCGGGAAGCTGTTCCTCAGGTGCTCCATGTCCAGGAACGTGTCGTTGAAGTCCAGCGTTGGGATCTCATTGGGCATCCTGCACACATCGCAGCACAAAATAACTTCTTATTACATGATCATGGTGAATTGTTAAAAAATAAATTGAACACAATTATACAACTGAAAGTCCCGTTAGCCCAGTGGTTGGTGTAGCTGACTGTTGAACTGGGAGTCGTGGATTCGATCTCATCCAGGACAGATATATGTGCATGAACACAAACACTATTTATTCTGTGTTTGGATATAAAAAATACAAAAATTAATTAAACAAAACACATATATGTACGTATTTAGTAAAATCAAAATTTTACACATGTTTTTTAACGCAAGCGCTTAAATAACCAAGTCATAAAGAACAGACGCATATCAATTGATGAGACATAATACGGATAGTTCAATAAACAGCCATTGACGCATTGGCTATATGTTGACAATGTTAATAAAGCAATGAAAATGTTCTGCACGGTTTGATTGCTGTATTTACAAGATCGTTAAGCACAATATAATAAATAGATAGATCGAATACATAGATGTGTTCTTAGAATGAGCATTTGGTTCCTTCGTGAGGCGATAATAAATAGATCAATTATATGTATTGTACGTAATATAAAATTTACGACACCTTATAATTGAACGAATTTATAATGAATAACAATGTCATGATAATTTAGAATTAAATGAACTACTAGATGAATGAATTTGTGAATGATTGACACTAATGATGAACGACATTGTAATTAAATAAACGAAAACAAAAATTGAATATATCAGATCCAGCCAGCTTTGCCGGTCTTGATTCCTATCGTACCTTTGCTGGTCATATCCTTGATCGTGATGGACGTTACCTGGTGTAGTGCGCCTGTCCAGGGTCGCCGTAACCAAGGACGATGTCATGCAGCCACTCGGGCACCACGCACTCCGTGTTCATCAGCTCCCTGATCGTCTCCAGCACCGCCTTGAAGTTGTTCTCTTTGGGCTTGCGACGCATCACTATATTGAAGGTTTCATAAACATCCTGTTGTTAAAAAAAATATTCGTATCAATTGTTGTTAGAAAACGTAACCGTTCTGCTGATTTCAAGATGCTTAAATAAACTTCAATGTTGCACAAGCACCTTAGGTCAGTAAGAATAAACATATTTGGCAGGCGGTCCTCTCTACCCACCCCGTAAATTACCCAGCATGACGATAAAATAATAATAATGTAGTAAATTCTTATACAGAAAAAGTTTAGTTTAAAAACGATTGTTGCTGTGTAGAGGAATACTAATTTTTGTTTTATACTGATTTATTTATTCAAATGTTTAATTATTCGTGTATGTTACTGGTACTTTAAAAACATGATACTGTTAGTAAAAAAGTGCTCTAAATTTCATTTACATTTCATTTATATTTATGAATGTCATTTACATTGGCTCGCATTGTACTGGCGCTTTCAAGCGAGTTCGATACCCGAATAACCCGTGGGCCTCAATTACTTAGCCCGATCTAAATGTCTGGACTCAGCGTCGCTAGTAAGTGTAGAATGTAAACTCTAGGTTAATATAGTGTTGTGCTACAGTGAAGCCAAAACATCCCTTTATGATGAGGATTATAGACCAGTACGCGAAAACAAAGGAAACGTTTATTTGTAGAAACCACACTCTATTGTAGGGACTATTATGTTTTGGGCAACTATTAATTCTTGCTCCGTAGGAACTAATTACTGACGCACTGAATGACATTCTAGAAATTTCGATTTAAATTACTACACTGACCCACCATGGCAATATATGGCGCGTTTTGACAATGTTGGGAGACTAATTTTTATGCGTTTAACATTGGAATTGATCTACACTCTTGTGCCTACCTCTTCGTGGATTACAGAGCATGGTGTTACGTTTAGATTTAATCTAGCAAGCAAGCACATGAACCACCTGATGGTAAGTAGTCAGTATCGTTTATGGACATGCGTGATAGAGGAATTAGCGAAATCCAATAGAGCACGCCTAGAATGTGCCAAAGCGACATACGATCAACGTGATTCTTAATACATATATTATTATTACATCGCCACGTCAGGTCCATTTTGGTTTAGATAGAGTGCATCGAGCACTAAAATGTACCCGAGGTCACAAATGAATCGATTACTCTAACGTAACGTCACGCCGAAGGGGTAGACCGAGAAGTGAAGTACGCTCTCACCTTTCACCGTTTACGTTTACGTTCCATGAAATAGGTGGTGAGTCTATTGCCATAACCGGGCACAGATCCACAGTCA
>DWME01007027.1:0-13005 GCA_018244795.1 Parelbella ahira ahira
GTCTAATTGCGATATCCATTTATACGTTTCTTGAAATAAATGAAACTTAAAATGTTAAATATTTAAGTCTAAGCCGAGTTCGGTGTGTGAAAGTATCTTCTTTTTTTAATCGGATCGTCTATGGTAGATATTTGTTTATTGTTGTTCTTTGTATAGATTTTTAAAGCAACGATTTTGTTTGTGGAAAATTACTGCTATAAAAAAATTACTAGATATTTTCTTAAGTAGAGTAAAATTTCATGCATGAGTCTTTTATACTTTTACATATTTCAAAGAAATACGTATATTCGCACAAATATACGACAGCTCTATCTTTTATACCATCCAACTTCAATATCCACGATAGAGCCGTAATCATAACCGATTATGAAAATTATTATATAATTCAGCAAAAACCTTACGGAATGAGACATAAATCGACATCCTGTCATAAATTTAATGGCAGCACGCGAAACTGTACATTCGAAATTCAAACTCGTCTGACTATTAAGCGCTGCGGTCGGCCCCGCGGCGCCTGGACGGCAAAAACGGCAAAAAGGCCCAAGAAACGAACAAATTGCCCCTCCTAATTACAGCAGGTAGGCGGCCACACAAAGCACGCTTTTTTAATAAAAAAAGTGCTAAGTTATTCAAAAACTGGTTCGTTACGACCATAAATATAGAGTCGACGTGCTCCATGCCCATGCCGTACGAGAAGAGTTTATTTATGGACTCCGTCGTAATATCGTCGATAGAGGAAATCGGGATTCAATTTTTAAAAATTGTCAGCATAATGACATAAGTTCCTTACCTATTTCATTCTAGTTGGGAATACATTGTTGTGCATGTAAGTATTAGAACTACGAAATAAGTTAGTGTGGTCCTGTTTTGTTTTACAAGGAATCGCTGAATCGATTATATTGAGATTTAGTATGAACATCGTTAAACTATAGGAAAACGCACAGGTTACTTCAAACTGCTTAAATCAACTTCTATATGTACATTGAATGGAAACCGACAAGAATAGAAAAAACAATACTTTTCTCCACTTGAGCATTCGAGGCGAATTTTTTAAAGTAAACACCAATTATTGATCGCCAGTATGATTGCAGTAATTCGTAATTCAAAAAAAGGTGCAGTTACCGTTACATAAACACACATAATGTTGCCAGCGGATTTGAAATCGTAAAAGTGCGTGTAGTCATAATATGATATTAATTTCAAATCCTTTAATCCAAGCACAATAATACAGCAATGATAAAAACTGAACGCCACGCGATAAACGAAGACGGGCTATTAATTTGCACAATACTTATAATTGTGATAGTATTAAAGCGTGGTGTCGGCGTGATCAAAGGGCTATCGGCGGTCGATGCGCGAACGTCCCTTTTTGCCTTTCTTTCGCACCGCGTGCGTCGACCCCGCGCGATTGCACTTGCATGAAAGGGCTCGATGCACATAATACCTGATCGGAGCGGATTAACTCGAGTGTTAGCGGCTTTGGTTAGCGACACGTGAACTATTGTTTTGTGTAGAACAGGATTATTTTGTCGTTATTATCATTTTATATACTCACTTGTCGCCATATTACGTATTATAGCGCTTAGATTTGAAATAGAGGCAACTAACGAAAAACTCACTGAGATGTCTGAAATAAAAAAGCTGTCACATTCAAGTCGGGCTACTTATTTTTATTCTATAAGACTACTAGGCTAGTCATGAATGTGAATAAATATTAATAACAAAATTTCTTTCAATAATTAACGTGAGAATTATTACTATATTCTGCCTAGACGAGCATAGCCTATTGGTAGTCTGTTGCAGCATGTAAAGTATAAAGCAACCGGTATAAAGGACATCAATGTCAAATTACTTGTTAACAGCGTGTAAATGAGCCGTGCGGACCTCTCGTCTACATAATAGGGACAATCTAAGCAGTGCCGGCTGGCGGGGGTCGAGGAATGTTGCCCAATTACTAAAGATATCCGTCTGGACCGCTTGGGAGACAAGTGGGAAGGAAATTTGAATAGAACCGAACGTTTCAAACTTGCACCAATACATCAAATAAATGTCGCTATATGTGGCTAAAATATGAAGCTCCAAGGCCGTTTAAAAACTGTTGTTATTGTATTGTTATATAATTTTTTTTTGACTGCCTCATTGGTCGAGTGGTTTCAAGCGCGACTGTCGATCGGGAGGTCCTGGGTTCAAATCCCGGGTCGGGTACTATTGGATTTTTATAATCTAGAATTTCTAGTACTAACTCGGAGTCTGGATCTGTGTCCGGTGTATGGCAATAGGCTCACCGCCTATACCATGGGACGAAAACGTAACTGGTGAAACGTGGGAGTGTACTACACTCCTCTGCCTGCCCCTTTGGGGATTACCGGCGTGATGTTACGTTTTTTTTAAATTTCTTTTATACAATTATTAGCAGACCGAGTTAAATTTATATTGGTACGGAAATTGGTTGCCTAATAGTCCATGAACTTTAGCAATGTGAATATGCATTGAGTTTTTACTAGATCTAAATACATGTCGTTTTACAAAAACCTTTCATGTATACAAATAAAATTCAATTAAATACAACATAAATTGTAACGAGTCCTTATTAAACTGGCACTGGCAATATTTTAGATTCTTCTGCTGTCTATGCGACGGACATAATGAAAATTCATGTTCGACGAGCCGCCAATAAAAAGCGGAGAGATCGAATCGGCTTTACGAGTGCTACAAGCATTAAACATTGAAAAAATTGATCGTATTAACTTTTATTTAATTCAACTCGGTGCCTTATAAGTGCCTCATTGCGGTCGCTGTATCGTATAAACAAGGTAAGCGCGCTCGAAAAAATGCGAGCATTACGCGTCCGACACGAGCTTTAACGAATTCAAACGAATGTTAACGAATTCACGCGAATCTTAACGAATTCACACGAACGTACACGATTTTTATGTTGCCAGTGATTAGCCAATAAACTGCTTTTTATACATTTGAATAAATGCATTAATAATTAAAACGCGTGGTGGAATTGATTAATGTGAATAAACGATTAAATATTGTTTAAAACATTAAGTATAAATTTGTATTATTTTTATCTTTACTGCTTATACTTTTTAATATGAGTATGTACTTATTAAATTTGTTCTGTATTTGCTCTTCATAGTCGAGCTTTGTTCAAAATCTCGTTAAAAATGAACAATAACTATTTTACAAAATTCGTTGCGTAAATTTAATTGGTTTATTTGTTAGGCGTACTAAATAGTTTAATGGAAATAAAAGAATTGAATTATGGTATTATTCTTCTGAGTAATTTAACGAGCAATTAACTGTTATAGCATTATTAAACCGGCGTTTCAGTGTGATGATCGAATAGGTTATCGAAACCGGAAGTTCATAAAACTCGCGCAGTGCTGTTAACAAGCTTATGCACTTATTAAAATAGTGAAAATCTATAATTGCACTTCATAAACGGAGATAGATATATTGTTACAGTTTGACTCATAAATACATCGCACGGACGAGCTAAGAACAATAAAAGTAACAGTAAAATGAAATAAAAAAAAAACGAATTCAGTTTTATCAACAATATGTAAACGAAATTCATAGATAAAAATGTAATGAATTATTTATGAGCTTTTTATAGTGGCAACATTGTAATAAGAGATACATTGGCCGTATAACGGGCTTAAACTTTAATAGCAATAACCCTTATTACGGTGGAATGTTCAGCGAAACATTATTATATATTATTTCATTTTACTAATATTATTTTTTATTGGCATCTCGTGATTCAAAAAGTTACTCATAATTATTTTAGTAAAAATCTAAGTTATCTTTGCCTAACACCTTATATGGATTTATGATCAAAATAAAAATTAATCATTATAATTACGCGAAATCCCTTACAGGCTCGACGAAGAGTATAAGTTTATGGTCCAATACATGATACTACATATAAAGCAGTGATGTTCCCGTATCGTAAGTGCCGCGTCCGTGGAACAGAGCGCGACGCTGGCCGCGGCCGAGACACGAAATGTTTTATCCCCCGCCAGCGGTGGCCCGTACACTTGTCAATTACACCGTAGGCTCATGTCGGCATCCCGCTGCATCAATGGTCACCATTTATTCTCGCTCAGCATTCGAATAAATTGCCATTTAAATGTTCTCAACCGCTTTTTGGCGGGCGCCGGCAGTCGCGGCCACTACATATGTTTTCCACATTAAGTATTGGTGGTCTTTTATAGTACTTCTCAGACGTACGCATCGTGTGGGCAGTGTGATTTATTAGTTTTCATGTTCAAACTAGTCTCCGAGTTAATGATGGGACGTCAGTAGATTCTAGATTTTCTGTGGACTGTTTCTTTATACATATTAAAGTCACTGTAAATAACTGTAACTTTCAAAATACTTTTGCTGAAAAACAGCTTTTGGACAACAGATTAAAAATTACTCTAATACTTAATATCATTTTGTCCCACGACGCAGTAACTCATTGATAACTTACAGATTCGTCCAACGTCCAACAACCGACTCACCCGGTGTCCGAGGCTTTCTTATCTCACGAGATAACCACACAATTAGATTGGAAAGTAAAAGAAACTTCATTACGGCCGAAGCGGTCGTGATTTAAAAGGAACTTAATCGTACGGAATGCGCCGACGGAGATGCTATCTGCTCGCAATGTACGAGAGATCGTTCTGCGGACTGGAGCGAGTTTTCCACATGCAGATAGCATTCCTTATCTCAGTGTCGTACTTTTTCATATTTTAAATTTCAGATTTACACTGATTTATCGACAACTTTCGTGTTTATCTTCATTGTTGCAAAAAAAGTTTAGATTAAATGGGCTAATTCATATGTACATGTGATACTGGTAGGACTTTCGTTCGTTTATTTGAAATATTTGATTAAATGGAATGTCACCCTATTTTATACGAGCAACACTCGTACTATCTGGCACTACAGACATTTCGCGCTTATTCGACAGAGAAATTATTATTTAGTTTGCTTCCGGTCTTTAGCGTGCCGTATTTTAATCATTCATTTACCGAACATTTTGGAAAAAATAATGTCTTTTAAACACAGACAGCTTGTAGTAGAGGGCCCTACATTTTCACGGCTTAAAACATTCTAATTTTAAGAGAAACGAAGAAATTATTGCATCGAAATTTTCGCACGTTCATGTCAAGCGGTTTCCAATAGATCGCTTAAACAATTACGCAAAGTTAAGTACACACTTGGCTAAGAACTGTTGGTTTAAACATTGCGAATATCGCACAAATTTCAATTTACAAATTTTGTTAACATAGGCAAATGGCCAATGTTTATACAGCCTTGTGAAACGACCAGCGAGCGGCCACGCACGAACTACGCAATGGTCGTAGAATTACGTTACTTAGAAGGTACAGTTGTATTGAAATGTGTATGTGTGTACCTTTACAACTTTCACCACTTGTTATAATAACTGAGCTATAGGTACATATATGTACATATTTATTATTAGTATTTTATGTTCGAAATGAAAATAAATGTAAATGAAGAATGAGAATGAAGGATTATAAATGAGTGATCAATGTGAAAGTGTGATACTTAATGTGACAAAGAGGAGGATGGCCCACGTTATGATAGGGATAAGACGCCGGCACTCAGTGCTCTTTGTCTACTCTGTAAAAGACCGTTCGTGATGATGCAATAATAAATTTAGTCTCTCTCTACGGAGCTTTCCTTAATTTCGTCACGCATTTACAGCTACTATGACCACAGTATAAATTGAGGTGGTTCTAAAGGTGTGTGTACACTAGCTGAAAGCTTACGTAAATGACAACAAGTGTACGTTCGCGCGAAGGTGCCCCAGATGCTGTTATCAGCTGATAGCAGCTGGCGCCAGGGACGCGTTGGGAGCTTACCAACTTTGGCATTGTAAAACTTTTATATAATACCTATGATTATTTGTTATAAGTACGTCTATATACATTTTGAATATTTATATTTGATAATTTTTATGTTACTATTATATAGTTACGGCAGGGTCGCTTGAGACGGCAGGGTAGATAGAGAGCACCGAGTACCAAGTATTTGTATCCTTACAGATCTGAGCTTTTTCTACCTTCATCACTGTTTTCATACGCGCACGCCTTGTAAACTTCAAATGCTCGCATCAGCCAATATCTGACCTATCTGTTATCAACTTAATTAAATGATCCTAGTAACAAAAATGTTAAGTTCAATTGTATCGTATACAAATCACGTGGTTCTGAGATAACAAATATTGCCCCAAGCGCCGTGTGACGAGAGTGTGTGACAAGGAAGTGTGACGGGGAAGGAATCCGTGTCACACAAACACAGCAGCGACTAAGTAGCGAGATAGCTTCTGTGTTGTTCGAGATTAGTGTGATAAGTATTGTAAGTATTTGTTGAACGATGTCGCCTGGAGTTGTCTGTCTGTCTACTTTACATTCTTATTTTTGGGTTATTATATAATGAATGTCGCAGACGCGAAATTAGTCTGATAGGATCATTGCAGGTCTTTATCTATCTGTCAGGTCTAATTTATTTAGGTCTTTAAATCAGGAGTCTTTAAATGTTCACAGAAAACATTTATCGTAAGTTTCTAACTAAATGGACTACTCAAACTGTTTTCTAACATGATATTAGAAAAGAGGAAGTCGGGACACCTCAAGCACGGCCAGCTGGTTCCAAATTACATGTGTAAAGCTTATGGTATGACAATCAGACGGATAATAAACTGTCCCAAGATTGTGGAGATATCCAAGTATTACTGTTATTATTTTAAAAAAACAATTGACTCCCGTCTGTTTGAAGCTCTTAGTGAAAATATTCCGAGAAGTTGTTTCATGGTGCAGTACATACACTGATGCAGTACGCACTCATGCAGAGAAGTCTTCGCTGAGATATGCTCGGGAAACGTTGCTGGGGTTAAATGAACCGTGCCTTTACAGCCAGGCGGGGCTGCAGGGAAATAGGAAGGGAACTGTTCGGGACTCCCCCAATCAACATACTGAGAGGTCTGATGAGCATGATTAACGCGTAAAGAAAAAAATGTATGCATACATATGTCTGTCCTTTAATGTATTGAGAGCTAAAGCTGCGATGTTATTCATTATGATACATTGTATGTCACGCAACTACGAAACGTCATTCGCACATTAGATACCTGATCTAAGGATGTATTTTATGGAAATTATAATACGAGAAATCTACTCCAATCTTATAATAGAGAATATATTACCACCTCTGTAAGGATATAAATTTCGCATCTTGGTACTAATCGTATACCCCGTAAGGGACCTGGCATGACTTTATAATAATAATAATAATAAGTACGATTGTGGACAATTTTTATATAACCGTTGGTTAAAAAGAAATATATCCATATTACAAATCGATAAGGAAAATATAAATTATTTAATAAAAATAACACTTTAACCTTTTTCAAAGCTGCTACCAGTGCGATATGCTTTAAGGTACATATGTACTTGCACTATAAGCAGACGGGTCCACTGACGTGTAAACGCGCGAACGCTGTTGACGGAACAATTCACGCGATTTATGACGTGCTAAGTGGTATACGGAGTCGCTTTGTCGGCGGCGCGCTCTTCGACCGCTAGGAAATGTTTATTTTACATAACATATGAGCGATTACACGCGCCTGTAAAATGTTGTCTTGTACAAATAAATGTATTGAATGTATTCTTCTGCTAAAAACGTCGTGAAAGATATTTAAGAAGCTAGTCCTCTCAGCACGTTTTACATTCTCGGGAATGCAATATATTAATATCATAACTGTTCAATTTTACTCTCATGTCACTTTTATTTTTCTCACTATCTTCTTATCAGTCCTTTTATTACCCTATTCGTAGATTTAATTTTCCTCTTTAAATTAAAATGGTTAAGGTGTACTACGCTTGCCAATTGTGGGTTGGTAGATGTCACACGATTTCAAGAATAGTACCTATGAAGAATCTTAAACCGGAAAGCAGAATTCTAAACCATCAGACTAATAGGAATGTTATTAAGTTAAAGTATTTAACGTCTTACTTTCGTCTGCAAGTAATTTGAAAGTAGGTATTCGTAATTAGATTACCGGTTGTGTTAAGAATTATAACAAACTCCCACAATCATCATTTAAATGTAGTCCATTTTGTTCAAAACACCAATTCCATATTGGCATAAATATATCACTCTCGCCATCACTTACGTAACTGGTATGTTCTTAATTAAAGCCACAAAACAGAATTGATGATAACTCGTCAGATTCAAATGGAAAGAAAAAAAACGCCACAAACGCATTAAATCAAAAGATTTAAGTAACACGAATCGAGGAAATGAGTATTATCTCATCTGATGAGAATAAAGAGCGGAGCCGACCCAGCCGGCCGTGGCCAATTCATAATCGGGAACTCTCGACCGTTTCCACACACCTTACCATCCCCATAGACCTTATTATCAAGCCCATAAAGTTCCAATTCACTTAACATTGCTCTCTAAAGTTAGTTGAAACAAGAATACGATCGACTGATAGTCGTTTCTGTCTAATATACACCTGCAGCCACTCAACCTTTATCACAACGCAATAAAGATCAATTTTCCTTATCAGGACGTTCTAGAAAAATCGATTCGTGAAGGTCCAAGATGATCATAGCATGATTGGCTCTGTTGGAGCGATGCGTGTTAATTCTTAATAATGGCGGCAACGGGTACAGATATTGCTACAGATAACGAATTCTAAGGGCAACAACCTCGCAATATATTGATGTTCCTAATGAATCTTAGTTAAAGCTGATAAAGGAATTTTAATCGAGTTCCTCATATACATTCCTCTGTCATTAAATGGACTTAATGCCTAGCTACTTATTTTGTTGCTTTTCAATGGTTAACTTTAGGGAGATCGCACACGGCGATTTTTTGCAGCGATACAATAGGACGTTTCATGAACATGTTACATTTACTTCTATTTAAAATATTTAAACATTTGAATATTCTTTATCCGGCCAAGATGGCAGTCATTATGTATTTCATGGACTAGTTAATTTATTTAAAAAGCACACGTAACTATTCGGCACGACATATTGACAATAAACTAAGATATTAGCAAGCATAAAAATTGGCTATATATTATTATTCTTCGTTTATTTTATTAAATATCTACCACGTATTTTAAACCGAGATATTTTCCATCACGAAAATTTTCAATAGAACATAACACTACAAACATCATAATTATACTGATCTGCCAGGTATTATATTTATATTAGTGTTCAGTCGAGACCAGATTTTCAACAGCAACCGAAACCAGAACCTCATCGACACCTCTCGTAATTTCTAGAAACCTAATATTACTACCTAATATAACTTCTATGCTATATACGCATGTGTAAGTCTATATGTGAAACAGATCACAAGAGTTCTCCGCAGTTGATTAGTCCAACGCGGGGCTATAAAAACCACTATAAATATACCGCTGGTGAACGCAAAGCTCCAATTAAACCGATGTTCAGCTTTATGGACTGTCGAGAATAGAATCCACTTCCAAAGCGCAACGAATATTGGTTTAAGGAACTTGTTTTTATGATATCATCACGTCGGATGCTCTACGGAGTCGGCAGTGAGTACCGAGTGCTAAATATCCTTACATACTTGACGTTCTTCTTCATATTCATTATCATTGTGTCATCCAGCCAGAACATTTATTATTATTATTAATAGAAATACCAACAGAAAATACTGACATTAGTCAACATAATTTTACAGTCCAATTTAAGGTCAATTGCAGGTGTCCACGAGAGACAGTCATTTTTGACTCAGTACAGTGTTGATTAAATTTTCATGCAATAATCTTTATTTACAATTTGCATAATTTATTTATGTGATGTTAGTTTCACTTTATCTCTACAAGTAGACGAAAATTGACTGTTTTTAACTGAGCTGACTGTCTGAGCACATACTGTGTGCTTAACATTGCCAGTATGAATGTAAACAATGAAAGTGAGATTTCATATACTTTCTTTATTTCTAAGAGATATTATATTATGTAATATAAATCTTAACTTTCTGCACTTCTCTATATTTCTCCTACTCTGTGTCTCTCTATTTTTACTTTAACTATGCCAATCGCGCCCTGCTTCTGAGCGTGCAATATTCTTAAAAAGTTTACTTATATATAAATATAATATATTTACATATTAATCTCTAGATATCACAAAACAACTTACAGAAACGGAGGATAATGTAGGTACCTACATTTGACATTTAAATTCATTTATAAAGTACTTATTTTTAGGAAAACATGATTCGCCTCGTAAATAGCCGGTCGTAATGTAATTTTAATGTTACGTTAATTGCATTTTAACGCGGCTATTAAACAACCATTACGAAATATTCCTTTAAGGTTTTACTCATGTTAGGCGCTTTAAAGAACGGTTGAAATGTATTAAATTCAAAGTAACATCTATTTTTTGGGAAGATAGCAGCTAATGAGCGGGCAGTAGTCACAACATGCCACTATTATTTATAGGCATCTACTGCCGTCCTCGAATATGACTATAGGTATAGGACAGTTACTGGCAGTAAGTAATAAACTATAAATGTTAATGAGATTGTTAAAAGGTTTTAAATAGAGCAAATACAATTAGGATGTGATTGGTGTGTGTTACGAATAAAAATATACAGCCAGGACTTTTTTACATCTAAACAGAAGAACACTTGTGCTCGTCACACAAATATTTGTTCTGATTGAGGTACGAACTCACAACCCTGAGCTCAACGGCCAGCTTCTCTAACCACTAGACCAACAGACCAGTCGCATGTAAAGAATGAATAATATAAACATCCAGGTCTATAATCAAGTACAGTTATAGATGAATATAAGTCATAAAAAATGTTTAATTTTTTAAACACATTTCGATAATCCAGTAAAGGTGATGAACATTAGCGTATGTAAGGAATCCAGGGCGAGCGGTGCGCCGGTAGTTTTAATTAACTCATAACTCTGGCAACCCTAATTGCGGCGCGGAGATCAAAGGGCCCGTCGATAAACACACAGAGTCAGCATCTTGATAAAAAGCACCTCTCGAATTACCCGACTCAGTTTATTTTGTTAGTGCTATAGACCAGATAGTTTTTAGAAATGTCATCGGCGAAATTTTGTACATGTTTCATTTTTTTTTGTAGTATGTTTTATACATGCTGTAATTCTTAACTCTTTTTTTACAGTACTACGTTTATATTAAGCAAGAAGATACAAATATAAAACGTTAGTGGCATAGATTAACGGGTGAATATAACTTAAATATTTCTTACTATTTAATATTCATTAATTTCTATCATTTTTAATTTTTGTTCATGATGTTCGTTTGCAATAAATGCCTGTTTTATTAATAAAGCCAAAATTCAGTCCGACGATACAAGTAATTAAGGATACCCTTATTAATAACTACATTGTTATATGTTTTTAATAATTATTAAAAATTCATTAATGGACATAATAACTTTTTATGAACTGGTTACAATTATATTCATATTTTATTGTGTATAATATGCTTCGTTTAATAACATTGTTATGGTCAAAAGTACTACGAAATTAGAATAGTGGATACCATGACATTTCTATTATTTTGACTCTGTGCTTTCTACGCGCCCGCGTTACGCGAATTGGGAAGCAGAGTAGTTTATAGTTTATCGTAAAACCAATAACTCGGTTTAAGGTTAAATATGTACCTATTTTTGTTAAGCTTTTATGTTTAGGTATTTTTAATGCTTCAATCAAATCACTTGTAACCATAACACACCTGCCCTGTTATTTTGGCCTCCTTAAACATATTCCGCCGCCATTTTGAACTTCTAAAAATGATTTATAGGACCAGTATAAATGTATTTTAGAGCCTTGTATTAACACCTTTTAGGTAGATACTTATTAAGATTTTTTTTAATTTATAATACACCTTAGGCGTAATTACTATAATATTAATTACTCTCAGTCTTTCATATTACATGGTTTATAATTTTTTTTATAAATTTTCACAATACCAATTACCTACTTTATAATTACCTGCCTGTTTTAATAATGATAATTTTAACTCAGTACTTTAAAGGAATATAACCTGAATATGTTAAATTTTTCTCAAACTACCGATTCTAATACACATAATATGAACGGAAATCGCAATAAGCTACAATGACTACAAGATTGATTCTAATTTAGCAAATGAATCATCACCCTTATCTCGCAGTTATCTGCGTTGCACATCTTGGCGGGAACATCAAAGGAAACGATAGCGTGTTGCTATAGACGTGATCAAAGAGCCGCTTCTGAGATCTGTATTAATTCAGCTCATGAGGCTAATAAGAAAATGAGTGCAAGTTATCTTCAGCAATTGAGCGCGTATGATTGTGAGAAATATTTAAAGCCCGTGGTACTTGCTATTACACAATTTGGATCAAGAAAATTACGTAAGAAATATTTCGTAATGAGAAATAACCTTAAAAGCAATTTCGAATAATTAAAATAATATAATCATAGAGAAAACACACTGAATCATATAGGTACAAAAAAACCATAATATTTCAATTTATCTGCGCCACAGTTCGAGCTTTCCCAGTTAAAAATAAAACTGCATCATTCATTTTCACATGCCAGCCCATATTTTGTTGTCACGTACAATCAAAATACAATTTATACTTCTCAATAAAGATACCTACATGCTAACTAACGAAACAATATAAGATGATATTTCCGACCCAATTCCATTCAATCCCACCTAAAAATGTAACTTCACTGATTTTCATATTCTTGCCATTTGCTTTCACATATAAATCAAAATATAATTAATATTTTTCATTGTGTATTCAAGAGAAGAAAAGAAAATAAAATGAAAAAATATAATTCAATTTATCCGAACCCCAATCCCACTTAGAACAAATCCACGATCTTGTCACCAAGTTCACAACTTGTCTTCATTTCCCGCCGAGCGGGCGAGCCGCGACATCAAAGCTGGCGACAGCGCC